>VVHJ01030558.1:3670-16170 GCA_015107715.1 Tylochromis polylepis
ACCAGTGTACCAGGTACACACACACACACACACACACACACACACACACACACACACACACACACACGCTCAGTTGTATTCCCATCACCTCATGGGGAATTACATTTACTGAGGTCATTTCCCGGAGATGTACTCTATCTGCAACCTCCTAACACTATCCATTCTATGACTCTTAAACTTAAAGTCTACATGCTAAGATGTAGATATGTGTTTTAACATTATAGGGATTTGATTTATGTCCCAAAAAACAAAGCAGGTCATCTATTTGTGAATGTGTAAGTGGACATGTATATCCCCACAGGAGGAGTGCAATCGTGCACGCATACAAGCACTAGTTCAAAAGAAGCATTAATCTTCGAGCAATTCCTCCATGTCTTTCCCTACAACTCCTTATGCATTACAGCAGCGAACAAGCAACTTTGGTGACATTTTGGATGCATGCTGTGGTTGCCCATGAATATGTAACTAGCGAGCTATGTGCCATGTTTGCAGAGGAGATAGTTTGATTAACTCGAGCCTGACTTCCTGTGCAGGTAATATCACATTGCCCAGCTGGTTATGTGAGCTGGTCTGTAGCCACGCTTTGTGGTTTCTGAATTGAGTTTTTTCATTATTTTAGCCTGAAGCAGCACTTTGGAATAATGATCAGAATGATTTGTGAAGACAGAAAAGTAAAACACAGTGATAAAATGGAAGTACAAAAGACATTTAGAAGGAGCTTTGACTAGGACAAAAAGCAAAAATACACAAAAGGAAATGTTAAAGGGAAATAAAAATTGATAACATAAATTTTACAGAGATGAAATGATGGAAGAAAAAATAAAGATAGAAGTCTGAAAAGCTGTCTGTTCTTCTTATCTGTACCTTTGGCTTTAAGTCCTGCAGGTTTTTCATTTTGTGTTTACTGGATAAGAATGCTGCATTGAACAAAACATTTTCAGAGAGAGACGTTACTAATGAGAAGTGTGAAGTTACTGAGGCACCTTTGGCATTTCCATGAGGATACAGCAGGCTAAATGAAGGAAAAATTTCAAACATAATCCGAATATTATGAGTTCCACAAGTATGTGCTAAGCACCACTCAGACAAATGTAGTTTACTTCTTCTGAGAGACTTATTTATATAGACAGAAGTGTGGGAAAATGGAGTTAAAGGTTTACCATGTTTTCTTTTGGAATATTCAGCAGTTAGTCTAATGTTGCATAAAGACATTCACATGCATGTGTGTGTAGGCATATAAGAGAAAATATTGTATGTATTTTTCTCTTTCTGTTTAGTTCAGTAGAGTCATAAAAGTACTGATATCTTAATGTACCTGCTGCAGTTTCTCTGTTACATAAGACATCATTAGTTTGAAAGTTTGCGTGTGTTGGATTTTTAAAAAAAGTTATTATTGCTTTGTAGAACTTTGCTAAAGTTGCCTTTAAACAACTTTCAGCTCTCCAAAACCACCCATCCAATGTGTGGTTTTTAACGCAAGTGGAAATAGAAAAGGAGACATTACGGTTTAATGAACAGCCAGCCTGACATTATGGTTTGGCAGCATTTACTGACCACAAACAGCTCGCTAAGTTTCAGTGTTGCACACAGCTGTTCTGAAGTCTCAGAGGACTCTTCCAAGCCTGACCAAACCTAAATGATAAATGGTGGCTTGCCAACTAAAAACACAGTATATGAAAAGCTCTGAGCCTTAGCCTTGTTACAATCCCTCCCCACGCTTTCATGGTTCGATGGTTTACAGTCGAGTTTCAGAATAATGCAAAATAAAAACATTTAGAATAGATTAACATGAAATTCTTGGTCACAAAAATGCTATTTTCAGTCAACTTTCACACTGAATTGAGAAAATATGACAAGTTGTATCACAAAGACAAAAATATCAGCAGTTAGTCTCATCCAATTCTTTCAGCCTTCAATCTGGAAGTCAGCTGCCTGATTCCTGCTGGCCTGTAGCAACTGTGGCATTAGGGTTTGGGGTTAGGGTCTTGTATTGGAATACAGATCACACCATGTGGACACAGCAAGTTGACCTTGCTACTCACATGAAAGGGGCTACTTATCCCTTCTTTACTACTCTGAATTGTTTTGCTATATTTATTTTCATATGTGAAAAATCTTACATCAGTACTTTTTGGATTGTTTGTGTTTTTATCACCTCTTAGTATTTTAAACCTGAATTATAAGATCTCTGATGGGCATCAGGTCTGGAAATGGTAGGTAGAGTATGTATCAAAATGAAAATTATGCAAATATTTAACCTCAGAATTTTGTTCTATTCAGATTAGACTACCTACTGATATTTTATTTTTTGTTTTACACTTTGCCATGTTTACTCAATGCAGCATGAAATTTGGATTCCTCCTTCATATTTGCGACTAAGAATTTCATATTAAAAAGTATTCTACATGCTTTATTCTGCATTATTGTGAAATTCAGCTATATACACTTAAGAAAATGTTATTATTTGTCTGTTGCAATGTGAAGTTTGTTGTTAGTGTGTGCTCAGAAAAGGAACTTAACAGGACTGCTTGATATTTTATTAATTTTTTTTTTTGCTTTTCTTCATATCTTGACTAGAAAATTCTCTGACATTTTTTGATCTCTGTTTCCAAAATTACAGACACTGATTCACTTTGATTGTAAGAAAGGCCAGGGAAAATTTCAGGCTTTTATCTTTAATAGTTTTTGAGATATTCATGCTCAGACATACCAGAAAAATATATCTTGGGAAGTATTTGTTTTGTGAAGCCCAAATTTCACACTAATCATTGTAAATGGCCTAATTTTGACCATGTATAATGTCCAAAGTATGGACATGTAATGCCCATCTCCAATTTTTAGGCAAATCAGAGATGGATGAGCTTAAAATCTCCTCAAAATTTGATGATTTGACATGGAATAACCCAAAGCTGAGCATGACACTGATAAAATAGTCAAAGTAAAATATCCCTCTATTAATCCTTTTTCTTCTGCGTATCCAGTTAAGGGTCATGCGTGGCCTGTATCCTGTCCGAGCTGCCATAGGAGCTGAGACTGACTCCTGTGGCGAATCGGATAGAAAAATTTTGTTACCACCTTTATTACAAAGTTTCTCTCTGTTTTTGTTTCAGAGTCATTCACAGCAGACCATAAGCCTCTGATGGGAGAAGCTCCAGAGGTCAGAGGTTTCTACCTGGGCTGTGGCTTCAACAGTGCTGGTAAGTTCTGCATCAGCTGACAACTGACAGTCTGAAGAAATAAAAGAGTAAGAGGTGAAGGGAAACGGCAAGTGAGCGAGAATCCCAGAGAGTGCAAAGAAATCTTAGATTAAATGGTTGGCTTCATAAACTTTGCCTTAAAGAAACAATACATACACTGCACTCACTGTTTATGATAAAATACTTCATCTTAAATAGCTTTCCCTTGAGGAATCTATGAAATGATTCCTCAATGGGCGACAAAGGTAGATGAAATCTTCTTAGAAAACAAATGGGCAAAAATAATGAAGAAAATAAGCAAAGGGAAATGGTCAAAGAATCTTTTTTCCTAGACTTTGACCTAGCCCTCACCAGTCTCTGCGGGCCTCTCGAGGCACAAATGAATAATAGAGTGGTTTTCATTTTTCATCTTTCATCGAGAACATACACATACACGCAGGCACACACAGAAACAACCCAAGTAACTCCATTACTTCACTCAAGGATGAACTTTCTACTGACATTAAAGAAGGAGGACTGTGAGTATCTCAGCAGTCTGAAAAACAGAGAGAGGGGGAGTAAAGGGTAAAGTAATCACCATAAGCATTAAGGCAGTTGAGACAAAGCCTTTTTTTTTTTTTTCCTGCACAAGAGCAAAAGACTATGGGATCTGGCTCTGCAGTCCTGATAGATGCTTGGGAGATGCAGTGAAGTGAAGACTTGATGTGTGGGCATCTTGACACTCATATGTTACACAGACCTCCCTCTTCTGTATTTTCTTTTCCTTCAGAGGTGTAGTTGGATCCTTGCAAATTGATGAGTGGTCCTTGATGTTCACCACTGCTTTTCTATTCTGCAACCACTTAACCATGAAACATTCTGTCCACTGATCAGAGTACTAACATGTCCTTCCAGTACTGCCTCATACTGTGCATTTGTACCTGAAAACAGTGGTAAAACTTGCCAATAGGCTACTTCTCATAAAAAAATAATACATTGTCATCAGTTTGGATGACTAATTCATGGCAGCTCAGTGAGCAAAAACCTAAATGTTCAACAACCTCATGTGAGAGGCCGACCTCCATCTGTTATTCTCTGGTAATTAATAACTATAAAGTGGGCTTTGGACTGTTGGCATTATATTTTCTTTTCTACATTTACATAGAAATATATACATAGAAACACAACCTGCCTGTGTAAATAGAGGTGGGTACAATGCCGCCATACCTACTTTATTTTTTAGTGTCATGCTGGGCACTAGCTCACTGAAATGGACCTAGTATTACTAATATCACACCTGAGTCGTTTTCACACATGCACAGCAGCCCTGAACCTTTCTAAACATTACATGGTGGAGCTGTGCTGCCTGCTCTATAGTACAAAATCAGTGTAATGTCCCATGTAGCTAATGTGTGAATTAAGCACGTAATTGTCATCCGAATTCACAGACAGTGAGTGGGCGTCATGAGGCTGGTCTCCTGCGTGCATTACCCCCTGACCAAAAGGGAGTGCTTCCTATAGTGAGAACACATTTGCACATCTTGCAAGTATATGCTTTTAAAAACTAGAGTTTGGGGAAAGCAGCAGTACGACCAGCAGCACAGAGGACAGCGGGCATCAGTGATGGAGACAGTGTCTAAGTCGGAGATTTAGTATGACGTATAGATGTATTGCAGATGTGCAGTAAGTGTGGGTAGGCTAAAGCAGCTTAAATAGTGTGCCTTGCATGAGAAATTGGATGTGCAGAAAGGCATTTGGAACATCAGTTGATGTGGGCTGCCACTGAGATCAGCCGATCTGCTGAGACTGAGCTTGACTTCGTAGCCTGCCTGAACTGTGCTCGATTCACACTCAGCATCCACACACACAAAGGAAACATTGATGTGGCATGTCGTCCCTTCTTCACACTCTCTGCATCTGTCACTCTTTCTTCCCCTGTCTTTATGCCCCTCTGACAAGGAAACAGCATCTGTCACATTTTCACTGACACGGCTGTCTTGGCTCAAGGCCGGCCAAGGAGAGGCAGGAAAGTTCAGAGACCAAGGGGTCACATTTGACAGACTTAAAAAAAAAAAAAAAAAAAAAAAAAAGTCATTGAATGCTCTTTACTTGCTGGAGTTAAATTTGGTTTCCAAGCAATCACCAAGCATTAAGACTGGTAGAAGTTGTACTTGTTGCCTGGCAACCCTAGTGGTGGTCTTGGTGTCAAACCCATCGTGCTGAACATTTAACTGGCAGCACTCTTGTTTCTAAAGGTATTTTTTTTATTTTTTCTTATAAGGCTATGATACATACATACATACATATATGAAGTTTTCTCCTTGCTATGGAGGAGCTTTGGCTCATTCATCCTTACAGATTTTTGCTTTAGTTCAATGAGGTTTGCAGGCATTCATTAATGTACATGTGTCGGGGCGTTGTCTGCGGTGCCACTGCAGGGAAGATGGATGCACCTGCACGGCATCTGCAATCACGCCTCGCCGGCATAAAAGGCTGTGCTGTCTGTGGTTGTTGTTGTTGGTGATGTGTATGGCTGGCAGCTGTAGAGCTGCAGCCATGTGTTTGTAACTCAACCGAGTGATAATAAAAGTGTCAATAAAGTATGCTGGAAAGCATGTTTGTGTCGTCGGGTCTGTTGTGGGTTTACTACAGTACAGTTCCTACAGCATTTGGGATTATTGTTCTGATGAATGACCCAATTTAGGCCAAGCTTTAGCTATCACACAGATGGCCTCATATTATCAATACCAGCATTTAAATGTTTAGCTAAATATGAAGACTAGAATTAGAGGGAACTGACTATCCTGGCTCTGAGGACTAAGTCATTTAGTGTATATGTTCGTTTAACTTCTGAATAACACATCTTGATATGCAGCATGCTGCAAGAATAGACACGTTTAAAATCTGGGTGGAACCGACCATCCTCATTCACTTTCCAAAATGATCAGTTTTAGCCAAATCATGTTTACACTGAATGCTGTTTTAAAATTTCAGATTAATGTGCTTGGTAATCTGCTGAAGAGGATATTGGAAAAAGATTTTTAAAATTTTTTCCTGCTCTTTCTAAGCTTCAGTGGCATTGCTGGCAGCACCACTGTAAATGTCAAGAAGAAGAATCTGAGAGCCAGGAGAATAGATGATACATAATGACTGTGAAAGGGGCAAATATTTGCACAGCATAAATGAACAACAGCACAAGGAAGGAAAAGGGATGGGTTAGAAGGGGATGACAGAATGAGTGGAAGCTCAAGCATGAGGATTTACAAGTATGGAAACGCACACATCAACCCAGTTATCTCAAGTGGCATTTATCAGTGCCACCTCGGTTTGCTGGTTGTCCCCACATTGTCTTGGGAGAACTTCGTCAACATCCTCTCACCCCTCCTTCCTTTATCACTCAACCCCTGCACCCATCCATCCATCCATCTGTCTAGCAAACCAGCCATTCAACTGTCCACCCGGCTTGGAGTGACAGTGCCTGCAGATGAGTGAAGTAATGAGAGATAGAGGGAGAGGGGACGCTGTGAGAGATGGAGATGGAGGGTTGCAAGGACACACTGTTCGTGCTGCTGCATATTGATGTTGTGGTTGCAACACATGGGAGAGACACACACACATACGCTTGATAACTGCAAATTACCAGCAGTACAATGCAAGCGGGGGTTGCTAAAAGGGCCCAGCTCATTAACCCGACAGTTTTGGGACTTGACAGATAAAATATTGAATTGCTGATGCTTCTTTGTTGGTTGGGTTGAAAGATGCACAATGCTGCAGCCATTGGGTGCAGATGATGAGGTCACATTGCTCGGAGGCTCCTGTGAGCAAGAGTCCAAAGATGGAAGAAAGGTCAAAATAACCCTATGTAGATCATGTGCCACATAGGAGCTATATCAGAGGACATAAACTGCTCTGTTTCTCTTCTTTTTCCTTTCTTTCTTTTCTACAAATTTATGTGACTCTGTCCTCTAGACAGGATGTGGGTGAGCAAGAAGGGGATTGATCCACTGTGATTTATTCAGAATATCCACAAAATAGTCTCTGTTTAAAAATGTAAAGGTCAGGACAAACATAGGAAAGATGTATATAAGTAACAAAAGAGTTAACTTGGTTAATAGTTCTGATGAAGAATTTAAATTGTGCAAAAGTTTAAAAGTCCTCCATCAGACTTGTTGCCATAGATTTTCAGTCTGGCTCTGTTGTAATTTGGCTTACCTCAGCCTTTTCTCCCCTTCCTGAGGAATAGCTTCTTGACAGCCACTCTTCCACTGAGATCATTTCTGATGAGGCTTTGGTGAACAGTAAACCGATCAGAAACATCTCTCCGGTCCTGTGTCGGGTCTTTGCTGCATTCTTCCCTATTTTAAATACAATTCATAGAATAGATAGTTGTTGTTTTTTTTCTTTTCTTCTTCTTTTGTCCTCCACTTCTTCCTTTGATTTTTTTTTTTGGAGGCCACACTACACACAATGCCATGATATGATGAGTCTTTGGCTAATAGCTCTTTGGGAATCATGCTGTTGGCTTAAAAAACGATTTTGTGTCTGTTGAATTGTGCTATCTTTGGCATTTTCCATAGATTCAACTAAAGAAATGAGAACAAATGATGTGTTTGTGTGATAGACTGGTAGTAACAAAAAAAGATGCTTAAAGATGCAACTAAAAATAGATTTTCTTGCTGAGTTGTCTGTTATGTGTAGACACATCACTAGTTCATCCTTTGTGTTGGGTACCTGAATGATTCGTAGGTCAGTGTTGAGCAAGCAAATAAAAAAGCATTCCCCCTGAAAATGATCAAGGACTAAACTGAAAATGAGTGATGTTTCTCAAGACTTGCACAGTACTATATACTGATTTAATTGTTTTTCATTTATTATTACAGTTTAAAGCTTTTGGTATTTGTCTGTGTCCTTTCTGTTTCATTAAAATCTATTTTGGCATTTATTTTATGGGTTTGGGGTTGTCTTAATTTCAAAAAGTGTAAATAAATGACCATTTTTAAATTATCATTGTCATTATTTTTTTCCCCTCTGGTCCTCATTCAGGGACCGAGTTTTGTGGTGACAATTGAATGGCTGGTTCATTGTGCATCAACAATCATTTTATCATAAAATAAAAAAATGTAGAAAATCCATGCGCATTACAACTTCCCGGCATTCAAAGTGGCATCTTTGTTTGGTCTGACTATCAGTCCATCTAAATGTTGTTATTATCTTGGGCTGTAGAAATTTGTGATGGGCATTTTTCTCTTTTATCTGACTTTGCATTTCAAAAGCAGTTAATCAGGTACTCATAATATTCACAGGTTCCATCCTTTAACCAAAAAACAAACATTCAGTTTCAAAAGACGGTAAAGAAGCGATAATCTGCAGTTATTTTATTCCACAATTACATGAAACTGGTTAATATTGTTTCAGCAGTAATAAAAATGAGCTGAATTTGACCGGAAATGCTTCTCACATCAACATCTTTTTGATCCTTACACCTTCTATTTCAGGTATGATGCTGGGAGGTGGTTGTGGTAGAGAGCTGGCTCACTGGATCATACATGGCCGCCCTGAAAAGGACATGTATGGGTATGACATCAGGTACATCACTCCACAAAATCTACTCAAAATTCTTCAGATTATCACTTTAGCAACAGGCATCAGGAACCGCAGTAAAGATGAAGTTTTAATGAAGTCTGAATGATTGTGACTTTTAATGAGCATCTTTTGAATTCATCTCCCTCCTTTCTCAGGCGCTTTCATAACTCGCTGACAGACAACAAACGGTGGATCAGAGAGAGGAGTCACGAGTCGTATGCTAAGAACTACTCTGTGGTGTTCCCCTTTGATGAGCCGCTGGCCAGCCGAAACATGAGGAAGGATCCTTTCCACCAGGTAGGTCAGTGGTTTCATCTCCAGTGCAGACAGTTAATCACGGTATTTCATGAGGAGTTCAAGGAAGTGACCCACATGCTTTGTCTTTGTGCTGGGAGTTAGTCACACTCTTTTCAGCTGTGGTGTGAGTCACGGATGAGTTTGAGATAAGCACTGAAATGAGCGGGGATAAAAGAACTACTGTTTGAAAAGGTAGTCTAGCAAATGGTGATGGAAAGCACAGGACTCATATGCACGACTTGGGCACAGATGAAAAGTTTAAACCTTTTTATTAAAGTAAGGCAGGCAGAAGCTGGTAAGTGGGTGGGTGAAGGGCAAGAAGATACACATGATTTGTTTTCTTTTTTCCTTTGAGATAAACATTAAGCCGAGCCTTGGCTTCCTTAAAGCTCTTTTTTATTTGGGTAACCGTCAGGCCATTTACTTACCGTGGGAAAAAGTGCAAACAGGGTTTAGTATCTGTCATGATTTAGACAAACATACATGTTGGCTTGTAGACCAATATGCAGTCCATCTTTTTTAATTGACAGGGGACTTGTTTTTTCCTGCATGTAACCCGACCTGTCATTTCTGATTTCTTCCTTCTGTTACCCGTCTAACTTTTGCACTTTTCTCCTTCAGTCATTCAAAGTTTTCTTCATCTATTCATCCAGGTCTTCGTAAGATTCACTCAAGTCTGTGTCCCTTTTTTTTCCCTCATAATTGGGTTGCTTTTGTTATCCTCGTTGCAGTTGTTACAGGCTAACTGAGACAGAAATGTGCAGATAGAACAAATCTACATATAGATGATGCTGCTGAAAACCCAGCTTGTCACATTTCCATGTGTGTGAATGTCAAAAAAGGAACTTAAAAGACTTGTGAGAGAAATAGGCATACAAGTGTTTGTGAACTCGTGAGTTCGGAAACAGTGATCTCACTCTCTCATTCCGTTGCCTTTGTTCAAACCTAGCGGCAGTCGATTCAAGCAGAAGGCAGTTAGAGGTGTAAGTTATCCCCAGCAGTTACATTTAATAATGCAACCCCTGCCAACATGAATCTAAATGCTGCACTTAGCTTCAGTAGCCTAGTATCAGATGTCTTTCAGCTTCCCCTCCCTCCGGAGCCTGGCACAAACTTTTAATGGGCCCCACTACCACACTTTATGCATTAATGATTCACTTAGACATGCTTTCCTATTCCAGAATTCATTTACATTTAACTGTTGCAATTTGTAACCCCACTCGCAGATGTAGGCATCTTTTCATGAAAGATAACAAACAAATGCCATTAGTAACATTATCAATTTGTCTTGTAGCTTATATCTTGTGCTTTCTCAGAGCTTTCTTCATTTAAAGAACCAGAGCTCATATATATTACAGTTTGGATGTTTTCAAAGATTTTGAACAGAACAAAAATATGAGTTGTTTTTTTTTTTACATCTGGTTTTTGCTCTTCACTATGAAATAAAAATAAAAATAATTTGTAATCATTATAACATAAGTTTGTTATAGTCATTGGAAGATCATGTTGTTTAGTACGATCTATGAGTATAGGTTTCTTTGTGTTGGGGAAATAGTAATATGAAAACAGAAAGCAGAAAGTCAGTAAAAGCAAAAGAATTTAAGCCTTGCTTACAGTCATGGTAAAAAAAAAAATACATCCTCTTTCAGTTATAAGGTTTAAATATGATGACTTCATCTGGTCGTTAGCAGATCTTTAAATGAAGGAAATAAAACCTGAGATGAACAACAACACATGCCATATTACACCATGCCATTGTCGATTTAACAAAAATTTATCCAAAATGCAAAAGCAGTTTGTGGAAAAATTAAGTACACCTTACTGCTTCCATAGGAATTAAGAGGGTAAATAGCAGCCACGTGTTGCTAATCAAATGCACTCGATTAACTGATCATCAGCAAGTGTAAAGTTTTGGCAGGTCGGGAGTAGTCAGAAATGTATTAACACAGACATCAATGATAGTAGTGAAGTAATTGTTGCTGCCTGCTGTCTGGGAAGCGTTACAGTGCTATTTTCAACCATTTTGAAGCTCATCATTGTACAGTGAGAAAGGTTACTCAAGTCAAGCCAGTCTTCCCAGGGGTGGATGTCCCAGCATATTCACCCCAAGGCCAGACCGTGCAGTGCTCAGAGAAGCGGCATAAACCCAAGAGCTACCTCCTGAGTCTACCATGAACTCTACTGTATACTAAATCTATATATACACAAAATTGGGTCATGCAACAGGACAATGATCCCAAGCACAGCAGCAAATCTATAACAGGATGTGACTCAAGACTTTGCACCGAGTCAGTGCAATGACTGAAGCAAAGTTTTAAAGAGTGGGCCAAAAATTCTCTATGGCTGAATCTATTACTTCAGGTTAATGCTGATAAAGGTGGTTTGTATAAGCTTTTGCATCATGTGTATACACATTTTTTCACACAAAATTAATGACATGGTGTAATATATTATGTTCTGAGGTTGCATTTAACAATTTTTAAGACCTTGTAACGACTAGATTTGGAAAATGTACAGTCTTAGAATTGAGAGAAGGTTTACTTTATTTTTACCATCCATGACTATCTAGCACAACAACAAGTAATCTTTTCATGTGTAACACACCTGTGACCTTTCCTGTTTAAAACAACACAAAGGTTTAATGTATTGTGGCTCGGATGTACTTAAGGGTTGGATCAATCGGGGAAGCTATGCAAATAATGACACTGTCTAGCTTTAAGAGGCAATATGGGATTATTTCAGAGCACATGCAGACCATCTCTGACACTGTTGCTCACACGTTTTCTCCACCTCGGTAGCACAGATGGTAAATATAGCCTAGTGTGGGAAGTTTTGGCAAGAGACTGCTAGATGCCTGCTAGGAGCAGAGCATAGCAGAACATACCTACCAACTGTGGGCGACTGTCAGTTTAACACGGAGCCCTGATATATCTTATCTAAAGACTGTTCAAGAAATAAGAAGTTTAATATTTCTGCAGCAGTTTATGGAAAACTAACAGTGTACTTTCACTCTTATCGATTCCTGTGATGTTAGATTAGAGTTTTAATGTTTAGGCCAGACAATTTTTTGCTCTTTTTGACAAACTGTACTGTGTTATCTTTATACTGACAATGGATCAAAAGACTGCATGCGATGGGGAAAAAGGTTTGCTTGTTGTGACAAAACAACAGAGAATTATTATCACAATACCTCTCAGCTAGAGTTTTTCAATTCATGCTGGAGAACAGAGCTGAAAGGAAACTGTACTTAGATCCATATGTGTCCAGAAATACAGCATCGACTGCGTTCATGTATGTTTTCTTCTTTTGTAAATTGTCAACTGTTTGCTCCCACTTTTGCCCTCATTTTAAAGTGTGAGAACGTGTCCATATTTTGTGTTAGTTCATCATGTCGCCCTCTGGTGAATAAATAGCAATTCTTTAAATACAGCCCAGCACTCCTCA
>VVHJ01030585.1:9379-28042 GCA_015107715.1 Tylochromis polylepis
GTAAATGGACTGGTTCTTATATAGCACTTTTCTACACACACACATCACATCACTTTATACAAAATGCCTCATTCACAGAGATTCATGCTACAATGCATCAGAGACCAACTTGGGTTTAGTACAGTATTTCACCCAGCGATATTTTGCATGCAAACTGGAGAAGTCAGGGTTCAGCCTTCCACCCTAAGCATTTGTTATGTTAGTCATAAGGCTAACATAGCAAATATATGTAATTTAATTTTCTCATGTTTGATTAGAAAATTAATTTGCATTTTGGTGTGAACTGGTTGTTGTTTTCCTTGTGTGTTGCTTCACTCTGACAGCAGAGTAGACTACATCATCTTCAGCATCAACTGAAATAAATAAAAAAAAAAAAGACATTTTAACGGTGTCTTCCATAGTTAAAGAATGATAATTTTTTAAACATTTTTTTACATTATACAGAATGGTAAAATAAGGTAAATATTCCCAATACATAAATTCACACTTTCCGATTTATAATTTTTTCAAAATATTTTCAGAAACATCAAGAAAACTGACCACGTGTTTATACTAGTTTATAAAGACAAAAAAATTAAGCGAACATGTATCTTTTACCTTCATTAACAGTGATGGGGTTAGTTGTCCTATTGAAATATTTCATACTAAGAAACAGGGCCAGAACTAGAAGTAGAATGGAAATGCTTGCCACCACAACCACATTCACAACAGAGAGGTGAGAAATTGTGTCTAGAAGATATAAAAAACAACATTAATAAGGAACTGAAATAATGCACTCTTATTTATAGGGCTACATGACCTCAAGTTATAGGCCCACTTGATGCGTACTTGAATTTGGTGCATCATACTGTAAACTACTATAAGCTAAAAATGCAAGCTATCCATGGAGTTAAAAGATCATTTTCTTTCTTTTTTCTGTAAAGTAAATCAAAGCACACACATATACCAAATAGCTACAACAAAATACACTAACCAAAAAAATATATTTTTAAAGATATTCAGATAAAATAAAATTTCATGACTCTACCTGTACAGCTTCTAAGGCGGATGACTGTTTGTTCTCTGCTGACATTGTTTTGAACAATACATGTCAAGTTTCCCATCAGCTGACCATGTAAGCTGATGGTAATGTTTGAAATGCTGTGTTTGTCTGTCTTTTTGGATCTGGTCTTTATCAATGAGTTATCATACAACAACAAAGTGAACTCTACTTCATCTCCTTCAGAGAAGCAGCTCACTGTCTTCTGTTCTGGTGACAAACACATCTGTGATATAGCTGGTTCTGACACAGGGGCTAAAAAAGCAGATATATAGTCACTTAAAAATGTGATACCAATTGGAAACTGTTGTCTATATATTTGTTTCAGTCTTTGTTTCAATTCTAGTAAAAGAAACTGTTAAACAAATCACCTCTTTAGAGACATTAGCTGATAAAATGTACCACATAACTGCAGTTCACAAAATATGTTTTAGAGCTGTCTACAGTAAAAAGACCATGCAACACAGCAGTTGTATATGTCATATATGTATATATGTAGTATTACAACAAAATAATTTATACTGTATAAAAAATACTACAGAAACTCTGCTTCCAGGGACTTTCAAAACTCACTAAAGAAAATGCAGGTGGCAAATTTGGGCTCTAAGGCAAAATGCCCTAAAACAAACATTTTTAAGGTATTAAAAGTTTAAAACGATTTGTAATGTAAGTTGTTTATTTTCTCCTTTACACTGAATTCATATCATATGCATTATTGCTGTTACACATATATTATTTAAAGAAAATAGGAATTGTTGTCTTACCTAGTATGTCCAATTCTATGATTATTTTGTGTAATGACAAACCATCAGATGAGTGTTTTTCCATCTTGTACTCTCCAGAATCATTTTTTGTTGCACTGCTAAGCATAAATGTTCCATTTGTGAAGACTGTAGAACGACTCTTGTATTTTTCATTTATATTTATTAAGGAGGCATTTTTTAAGTGTAAAATAATATCTGTATCCTTCTCCAAACTCGTCTTTGTGTTTAGACTAGTAGGTAAGTAAAAAATGAGTGGTTGCCCCAATAATCCAAAACATTTATGGGATCTAGGTTGAGTTAGATTACACTCTGAAGACCCTATAGAGGAAAGAAAGAAAAATATTAACGAATAGTAAAAACTAAAAATACAAAATGGGAAAATTGTTATTTTTAGTTACTTGTGATGTACCTTATGAATACCAGCAACTATTCACCATATAGTACTTTGGATAAATTTTAACTAATTTCCATTTGCACTTACTGTTATTCATTTTTGCAGATTCATTCATTCATTTATATTTTAAATGCCTAAGGCAATGCTGCATGAGTATCAGTATTGAAGACATAGTTATCTGACGTTACATAATACAGCACTGTATTAAATATCAGTCCAATTAATAAATAATATGGTAAAATATGTTTTAGAATTACTTGAAATTTGAATATCTTTTTTTTATGTGTGTAGTAATTTTTCTGAGCGACATAGTAGTTTGTAATTGTTGAAGCATACCTTGTGCCCGAGGAGTGGTTGTCAGTGCTGCAAGGATCATGCAGGTCAAAATCATTTTCTGTTATGACAGAATCAAACTCTTAACAACAGTGACATCTACAATGGACAACCTACGAAGGAGTGTCAGGGCCACATTAAGAAAAAAAATATTACTGATAATTTTGAGAATAAGTTGTAATTCTATTTCTAGAAATAAGTCGAAATACTATTTTAAGAAAAAAGTCAAAATGTGGAGAAAAGTGTTGTTTATCAAGACAAACTACCACAGGTGCTATATCTTTACAAAATGTCTTGTGTAGATGAGTTAGTGAAACAAACTGATCAGCCGACTTATCATGTCTTGTGATATAACATGCGTCCTTGTTCATTTTCCAGCCAACTCTTCCACATTTGTGTGTTTTTTCCTTCATAGTATTTTGACTTTTTTTCTTGACATTTCGACTTTATTCTCAAAATGATCAATGCATTTTTTTTCCTAATGTGGCCCTAATACCTCATCTTAACAACCAAATTCAGGTTTATTTTTGTATAAAAACACACTTTCATATTTGTAATAATAATATAGTACTATGGATAATATTATTGATAATGTTTGGATTATCTTCATAATTAGGAAAGAAGAGAGATAGGATTCAGAGACAGGATTTTATATAATTTAGATTTTAAAATATACAACATTTTTGAAATACCAGAATTTTGTTTGTTATTTAATTGATGTCACAATTGGAACAGTCAAAACTGTAAAAGGTACTCACCACATTTACAGTACGAGGTCCTTTTTGTTGCTTGAACGGACAGTGAATTTCCCACTGACAGCTGGGTGGTATATATCTTTTCTCAATGTCTTGTGTAGAGAGAATTGAGGAAGCAGTTATTTTCATGCAGTTCTGCTATAGTCCTGGATGTGTTAACTGTCATTATGGTGACAGTGGGCTGTTGTAATATTCATGTAGTATTCAGAAACAATGGGCAATCATTCTATAGTATCACAACTTTACAAGAGCCTTGTTAAATGCTTCTCTCTCTTTATCATCAGTTTTGCAAATTTATTTTAAAAAAAAGTTATTTTCCAACAGC
Source organism: Tylochromis polylepis (assembly GCA_015107715.1). Taxonomy (NCBI): domain Eukaryota; kingdom Metazoa; phylum Chordata; class Actinopteri; order Cichliformes; family Cichlidae; genus Tylochromis; species Tylochromis polylepis. The sequence continues at coordinate 12,990 of VVHJ01030585.1, forward strand.
ATCTTCATATGTTTTTTTTTATATTCTCTCTACAAAGAAAAATAATAGAATAATAGAAAAACGGACTCTGGGCAGATGAGAAAAACACAGATATCCAATTCAGATAATAAGATATGCCTGATGTGGTTATCAAAGATATTTCTGAAACAAGATCATGTCCATTCTTGTTTTTTACTGGGAATTCAACATGACGTAATGTTGCTTGCATGTATTTACAAAACACAAGGGAACGACTGGATGAACAAGTGATGCACCTAACAAGCACTTCTAGCTGTAAATACCAACTTTGTACATCAGATTAAAATTATAATTAAATTAGTCAACATTAATTCTATTCACATGCTTTTTTTCTGCAAAGAATGTCTTGGGAATTCTTTTTGTCTTCATGTGTTAACTTATTTTGTCTTTTTTATTTGTCTTTCCGCCTTCAGCTAATTCCTTACAAAAACTGTGTAGCATACCATGTTTTCATTCCCAGTAGTTTAGAAAACTTAGATGAAATGCTACAGTAAATTTGTTGCATTTTTAGTAGTAGGTTTAGCATCACTCACCTGCGATCAGCGTTCTCGGTGGTTGCAGGGTAGTATGGACTAGCTACGCTATTTGTGTTGTGGTTTTTGACAGAATTGTGGAGGCAAATATTTAGATTCATTGAAGTATTACTGAGGAACGTATCTTATTTACATTTACTTGTACTTAGTCTAATAACAAGAATTACTGAAATGAAGAAAAGAAGAAATTAAAGAAGGAAAAGTATCTAATGTAAGGAATTAGCATTGATGCCTCCTTTACTTATGGAAGATATCCTTGTATATAACTATAAAATACAAACTAGGTTAACTGATCTAGACACAAAAAAATCCCATTTTCATTCTCAGCAGACAAAAAAATATGTAGTTAATAAAAGAAAAGAGTCGGTACTGTAACACTTCATAATAACTACACACTATTAAGCATCAGTAAGGTATTAGTTAATACTACAGCATTATTTATCCTTAGTCTGTTATTTATAAACATGGATATTAATGGTTTAGTATTGTTTAAGTATGAACAAGTTATTTGGGATTTGTTAATGGTCCATGCTAGCAAGTAAATGATATTATAACAACATATTTGGATGTACATTTAGAAACATATAGCTTATGAAATGAGCTAGTTGTTTGTTTAATTGAGATTGTGTTGAAAGTGTGTTAAGCAAGCTTTTATAACTACTTGTTTGTACTAAGAATTTGTAATTCTTGGTTAATTCAGCCAATTGTTAGTCAAATATTTTGTGTGACCTCATCTAAATTCAGGATCATCTATGCCTCATTTATGATTTACAAATAAAATTGAAAGCTAAATAGGGACCTCAAGACTTAAAAAAAAAAAAAAGTCTTATCTGTCTTCACAACATAAAAAGGAAACAGACAAAGTGCAAAGTGATACTTCATCAAAGTATCAGTTGACCTGAAAGAGAAGATCATGGCTAATCTGTTAAGCTGGACCCTCTGTGGCCGATTATCAAAACTACATGAAGTACCCTCTGAGAGACTACTAGACTTAAGCATTACAAATTAAGAATTTCTACTGCAACCATCATTGAAAGTAACCACCTGATCTATACAATCTTGTAGCTTGCTTGGCTTATGAATAACAGCTATAAGTAGCAATTCCCTCCATGGAGAATGATCAAGACTGGGGCAGCATGAAGGAAGTTAGCCAGCAATTGGAAAAGTGTGATGGTGCCTAACACATACAAGTACCTGAGGCCTTAAAAACTGCCAAGACACTAGACGAGACGAGATTAAGATGAGACACTAATCATGGTAGCATATAAACAAGCTCTAAGCACAAGATCCATAGAGTCTGGGGTCTACCATACCAGGCAAGACCCCAGGTGCAGGCTATGCAAAGGTGCCCCTGAAACAATCCAGCACATAACAGTAGGATACAAGACTATAGCAGGTGTTAGAATTAAGTTACCTGAAGTGTTTTAATGCTGTGCCTTATATTAATCTTATATTAATCAAAATGTCATATAATCATATAGTGTAGTATTAAGTGGACACGACCCTGAATAATAAAGGCAGTAGGATGTGTGTCCTTCAGTGGTAGAATGCTGTAGACTCTCCCCCACATTTGCCTGCAGAATAGTAGATAACAGGGAACCAGCTCTTGGTGGAAAGTTACTGAAATGCTGTTGTTTAGACTAGAATGGGATAGCCGGTAATAAAACTGTTTGTGTGTGATCACCATTTTGAGATCCGTGGGAACGTGTCATGCAGGACGCATCTCCCTTCTAGAAGTATTGTGTAAGAGAATAAAATGTGAAATGGCCTACTGAGCAGTGTTTTGTCTTCCATCAGATGCCTCTGAGGAATCAAAAGAACTCGGTAAAGTGTTGATATTTAACACAGGCATGGCATACATGGAACACCATAACCAACTGGCTGGCATAGTATACAGGATATATACCATGCAGAGTATGGCCTAAAAGACCAGAGGTCAAAGTGGGATGCACCCCTTAGGGTAGTTGAGAATACCCATTTAAGATCCAGTGGGATTTGGGACTTCCAGATAAACACAGAAAAACTGGTGAACACTAACCAACTGGACATAGTTTTACTAACACAAATTCTTGGGACAGAAACCAATATTAACTTAGAAGAAGAGAAAAGTATAGAGAAAAAAAGATGATCCAAGCTTTCTGCTCAGAGTCTGTGCTTGATTGCATATTAGTTTTTTGATTTGAAATCTAATGTTGTGGTGTACCAACAAAACTACAAAAACTGGGTAATTTTCTAACAAATTATGGACCTAACTATTTGTGGTTATACTGTCAGCAACATTACCTTTTGATATGTACCTTCTGAAAATCCTACATGACATACAATATGCCCACAGTGGAATATTAATAAATAGCATGAGACTATAAACTAAGATTGGTGTCTTCTGAAATTGTACCTGAAAGACTCTTATCCATTGTGAATCATAGTTTAAAAACCTACATAATGTAATATTTTATATTTATTATTCAACCTATGCAGTGATAACAAAATCCTGAAAATATAACAACAAAGCATCAGTTATGTGTTGTGCAGTAAGAATTGTCTTATGCCCTAGTAAAAGAGCAGTAGAGGGGGGTTGTGTCCTGGATGTACACTCAGCAACATAGTCTGCATTAACAAAGTTTGTTAAAAAAACAAACAGGAAGTTTCACAGTAGACAAAAAAAAATGCATGATAGAATCTATTTAAGCCACAACTTGTTCCATTCTCATTGTCCTCACACGGTAACAAACTAGCGTGTGAATTTTTATCTACAAAGATACAAAAACAACACACAACTACACAGAATGAAAGAGAAAGAGATGTGGTTATAGTACCTTATATGGAATACTTTTTAGCACGCATGTTCCTTATGTGGTGGACAGCATTTTCAGATGTACTCATTTAGGCTGTCAGGGTAGGCACTGGCGATACTGACTTTTAGCTTTGAAGCAGTGGTATGTACAAGTCTAGTATCTAAAGGAAAAAAGTCTATTATCAAAAGGGGAAATAGGCTGTAAATTCACAAAAATGCCTTTGTTATATTATTACAAGATCAGGCTCTATGATAGGTAGTAGTATATGGGAAATAAAAATGATTCTGCACCCTTTCATTAAAAATTAACCTTTTTGTTTTTCACCTTTGATCTCCATTTTTAATGGCCATAGAAAATTAATAAAGAAAATTATTAGCCACGGTAAGTAGTAATGGTGTTAGCTAAGTACACTGATCAGTATGAAGTCAAGTCTTCCTTAGTCAACATGGGTAAAGCAGCAATTAGGTATTATGCTAAAAGGAAATTATATCAACTACATGTCAAGCAGGAAATTGGTTTGATTGTTAATACATAATTCTATTAAACATTTTACATATTTAAAATTCATGACCATCACTGTATCCCCTTGGTTTGCTGCCTGTAGACTGGAGTTTATTCCAGTGGAAGAGAGGATTGGTTCCTTGCGCCTTCGGGTCGGTGATGGGGACCTGACTGCTGATTGCACTTATTACGCCAAACGACAGTAAGTCATTGGACTTCTGTGCTAATAACAGTTTGTCCATAAGGATGTCTATAAGTGGATGTGGCACTAGGACACCCTAGGTGTCAAACTGATGTCAACTGGTGGTAAACTAACTGGACTACACTGGGAAACGTAAACCTAAACAAACAATGGAACATGGAACATGAAACCTGGACATGGAACACTTAAACATAAATACCTGAACATAATGCATGAAGAACAGACAACCGGACAATGAACAAGGGGAAACTCACATAATAAATACACAGAGGGGTGACAAGGGAAGTGGAAACACATGGGGAACACAGCAGGAATGAATTAGGTGAGACGAGACAGGAGGAAACAAAACTGAACACACTGAAAATAGGACACGACACTGTCAAAGTAAAACTAGAAACACTAAGACGCAGACTAAAATACGTGGCTTGACACGGGGCCGGGAGGAAGGCATGCACAGGGGAACAAGACAGACTGGGGAGACAAAGGGAGGAGACACAAAGAGGGAAACACTGAAACAATAAAGGAAGACGAGACATGGATGGAGGGAGAGAAAAAGAGAAAGAGGGAGAAACAAGACGGGCTGGGGAGAACATACATGAATGCACATTACAGACAGGGGAGACATGGAATGAAACACAAGAAGAGAACATGTAAACAGAGAGAGGAGACAAAACACAAAGGCATGACTGGGACCCGGGGAACGAGGAAGCAAGGGACACGGGGAAGAGGGACGCAAACACAGATGACATGACAGACACATACTGGCAACACAGAGGAGAGACCAAGACACAAGGGGAACCTAACAGACAAGAAACTAAACAGGGAATACAAGGAACTCAGAACACAGAATAAACTCAACACTTAACTAATGAACCTTAAATCATCATCATAATACATAACAATCACCAAAACACAAGAAACTCAAAATGCTGGATCAAAGGACCCAGAACCATAACATTTTTGTCATTCAGTAGAGTTCTTCATTGCCTCTAGCATTTACAATTTTCCTCATCAGGAATTTATTTATTTTTTGATTTCTTGTCACTGACATGAAAACATAACATTCCTGTTTCAAAATAGGAATTTAAAAAGTTTATTTTTTAGAAAAAATAAATAAATAATCACAATTTCTTCATCATGTAAAAATGTAAAAGTCATTTACCACATTTAACAAGGTTATTGGCTGACTTTTGAATTTAGCATTTAGAGGTGGGTGTTTCTGATCTCTTTTGTTTTGTGTTAAGAGAAGTGAGAAATCAGTCCATTCACTAGTACTGGAGCCAGTGTCAGGACAAATAATAGGTTTTATGTAGTGTTTAGCGACAATGTGTACAATGAGAAATTTCCCTCTACTCGACTGAGAGTGCCTGGTGGCCTGGCCTCAGGTCTTTGGACCAGCCTGGGCCCAACATGAAAATGGCAAGAAAACAAGAAACTCTCCTGTAAGCCTTCAGTCACAGAAGAGAATGTAGGTCTTCAGTCCTTTGTAGATCTGTCAGGGGCAGTGGTCCAAATCGAAAATATTTTTATAGAAACATGGAATGTCACCATGATCGCTATATATATGTGTGTGCGTGTGTGTGTGTGTGCATATATATATATATATATATATATATAAAATACGTTGCACCGCAGCATGTGACAATAATTAAAAGCTACACTTTAGCTGTTCGAAGTGGCTCATGGTCAAAGTAGCCATCCATTTTACCTGAGTCCTTGAATCTCTCCCTTCCAAATTATATTATTCCCTCTATTTTCTTACCAGGTCAATGGCTCAGCTTCCTAAATAGATAATCTTCCTCGTCTCTTCCTCACTACTCCACAGCTGGTGCTAGCAGCAGCAGCAGCAGCCTCCTGCAACTGTGAGGCCTGGTTACTAACTGTTACTAACTGTTACTAGTTGTTGCTGATACTACTGTTAAGCTAACATGTCGGTTAATTTGACACATTTGCTGCATCTATTAATAGTTTCTTTTCAACTGTTTTCTCTTAGCTTTTCAGCTCCTCCTTCACTACTTCTTCCACACTGAATTTTTTCTACAAGCTGCGCAACCACACAGTTAAGATAGGGGAGGGGCCGGTCACGTTAAGAGAAAATGAATGAATGGGGTGCTGTCAGTGCTTGTACGGTTGGCCCACCGGGAAAACACCTGGTATGCCAGATTACCAGTTCAACCCTGAATGTCATTAAACTATTTAGAATCAATTTATCGTAAGATAGGTGAAATTTACAGTCAGCTAACAGAGTAAAACAGAAATCAAAAATTGACTGCATGATCGCATTCATAGGATTATAAATACATTGTCATTGTCATTTCAGTAAATGTAGAAAGCATGTGCAAGTAGGACCTGTGATATACCCACAGTGGGGGATTACTAAATGAAATCAGACCATAAACTTACCGTGCCCTTAAAATTGTTTCTTTACAGACCATTAAAGTAATGTCATTAATTGTGAATCAAAAAATTGAAAAATCAGGAAAATATAAGAAAGTTATGTGGCATGCAGTACCATTGAAGCTTTTTTTCCATGTCATGCATAGTACACCAAAGTTTGGTAGAAGATGCTAACAGGAAGTTTCACATTAGACATGAAAACCAAAGATGTGTTTGTGTGCTTAAACCACAACTTGTTCCATTCTCACTGCCTCTGCTTCAGAGACAGGAATGACTAGGGTGTTTATTTTTATCTACAAAGAAACAATACAACACAGAGATCTACTGAAGAGGAAGAGATGTGGTTAAAGTACACTAAGTTTGACTAAATGATTAAAAAAAATTAAAAAGCATGAGCAGAGTTTACTTTTGAACATTAAAGCTCCTTATGTTATGGACAGTAGCAATTTCGCATGTTGTCATTTAGACTGTTAAAGTGCACTAGAGATGCAAACAAAGAACACCATAGTAAAATGAGGCAAAGTGCTGTAAATTCACAAAAATGCCTTTTATTAATACAAGAACACCCTGTCATCTAGCAACATGTGGGATCCCTCTTTTTTCAGGTGTAAAAACACTTTCATCTTTTTGTTTCAAAAATACAAATGAAGGTTTAGCAATATTATAGAAGCTACATACATGTATATGTATATATGTGGAAAAAAGCATACGGATGTATATACATATGTAGTCACGATAGTAGAATACCGATACCGAAAATTTTTATCCCATTCTGCAACAACAAAGCTTACAACAAAGAACAAATTTCTTGAAAAAGTTGTTAATTTTCAGTTTACAAATTAGATTTAACCAAATAAGTATTTGGGATAAAGTTTATAAAGGTTTTATTCTTTTACAAATTCTTTTTACTAATTATTTAGATTATTTCATGACAGCTACTGAAAGAAAATATACTTTAAAACCTACTAATAAACAAAGTCTGCTACAAATAACAAAATATCTAATATCTCAATCATTTAATTAATGTAGAAGGAGAACATTATGGAAATTTTTTTAAATAAAATTTGGACAAAGTGTGGTATTACTTATTAAAATCAATTAAATTAAATAATTTTTTTTTTTTTTTAAATAGCACGCACTGTGAAACAAATTAAATCTGTCGCTGCATGGATTTAAAATGGACCACACAGCTGTCCAAAACAAAACAAGAAATTTCACTGCGTTGCTCCAGAACTCACCATTTATTTGCTTAGAATAGTTCAGCACACTCTGGACTGTCTGCTCAGATCGGCTACAGTTCCCCCGCTACTCTGCACAGCCGATAATCAGCAGCCAGCCAGGTCTCCATGTGTCTATAATCTGCTCTGCCACGGCTCCATATTCTTTCTAAGACCTGCAGTCCACTACCCACTGCATTAATGATAACAGATGGCTAATGTGGCTATCAGATAACTGATAATAGTTAAACAGCTAATGTTAATGTGTGCGCCGCCAGGTTGACGTTTATGATAACTGTTTAATACTTCAGTGTTGTTGAAACAGAAGATTTGCGGAACATTAACTGTTATGAACGTTAACTATTTCAGCTATTAGTGAGGAGAGGAGCTGTTTCTGTCTATAATGGTGTTGTGTGAAGTCATGTGCAACCTGGAGGTGGCAAAGATTACACTGTTTGTTGCAAATGAATATTGTAAATTGATAGTGTTGATTGATATATGAGCATTGATTTTCTTGACAACTAATATAAGAATATGACAACCCTTTCAGTCTTCTTCCATGTCCACAGCAATAAACATTATTCATCCTTGTTACCCATTTTAGATGTTTAAATTGCTAAATTTTTGAGTAATTACCAATAACAAAACAACATTTGAAAAAAACCCATCCATGCATCTTATTAATTACTGAACCACTTCAAGGTCAGGGCTGGATTCTTTCCCAGCTGATTTTCCTGAGTTGGTTTTATTTCATTTGATATTTCTTATCACTCTAACATCTGTGTAGATAACATCACTGTCAAAGTTACCTGCGGGAGGAAATAAAAAAGCTTATTGTGCTTTGGAGGAAGCTATGTTGTTTTAAAAACAAAAATTCCAAGCAAGGCTTTAAATATTTCACTTACCTTCATTAACAGTTGTGGGTCTTGTTTTCTTACAAAAATGTTTCATAATCACAATCAGAACCACAACAACAAACAGCATGATGACACTGGTTATCACAGCCACTGTCAAGGTTGTAACAGAACCTAGAATGCAAAAGCAAATGTCAAACAATACTGAATATCATGACAAATATAAAATTACCAAAATGCTTTTTAAATATTTCCAAATAGTTCCATTTCCCATCCATCTGGTGTTCAACATACAGTAACATCTGAAGTCACAGGAGATGTATATTAAATTTTTTCCCACAAGAATTCACAAGCGACAACCAAAACCATATGGTAAATAGTTTATCTTACTGCACATAAATTCAAATCCCTTTGAAAGAAAATATGTAGTGATGTCTCTGAAAATCCTACTTTTAAATACTCTACCTCTGCAGGCTGCCAGGTGAACAACTGTTTCCTCTCTGCTGACATTATTCCAAACTTGGCACATAAGGTTTCCAGTCAGCTTTCCATCTAAGTTGATGATAAGATTGGAAAACTCAGCTGTCCAAATGTTTAGGGATTGGTTGTGGTCATTGCTTTGTATAAGTATCTGACCATCCAAACTCAAAATTAATTGTACTCCATCTCCCTCAGAGAAGCAGCTGACCTTCATCTGTTCTGGTGACAAACATGTCTGAGACAGTGTTGGCTTTGACACTGGAGCTGGAAGACATGTAATCATATTGTATAAGCAGTGTACAAGACAAATAAAAAGCATATATTGTAAGTTAATTTGTATTGTATTTTTTAAGTCACAAAAAAGGTTTATAGGGCAATATCCTCAAGTATTAAGAAAAATAAACATTTAATTTGTCCCACATTTGAGGAAATCTTTTTTTTTTACAGCAATTTAAGTAATAATAATAATAATAATAATAATTAATAATAATAGACGAATAACGTTCTAGGGTTCTAGGGTTTCCAGGTTCAATTCAATTATATTTATATAGCACCAAATCACAACAGCAGTCGCCTTAAGGTGCTTTATATTGTAAGGTAAGGACGTTATAATAATGCAAAGAGACATTTCAATTAGTGCCATAAGGGTTTTGTCATGCTCCTTGACCCATGTTTTTGAGTTTGTTAGACTTGACTTCATTTTTGCAGAATATTGAGATTCTGATGTTCAGTTTTGAGAGCCGCTGTGTTTTGTTACTTAAGTTCTAGTTCTTAGTTCTTGTTTAATTTAGTTCCCTTTCTTGTCTAGTCTCTTAGGCTTTCCTTGGTGTGTCCTCCTCTGCGTTCAGTGTCGTTATGATAGTCTCTTGTCCATGTGCGTTATGTTTAGTTTTGCGTCCACTGTCTTGTTACGTGTAGTTTGCTCCAGCTGTGTTCCCATGTGTCTTCACTTCTCCGAATCACCCTCATGTGTATATTTGTGTCTTGTTGGATCATTAAGTCACTTTCTCTCTGTGTCTTCTAGCACCTGTCTTCCTGTTTTCTAGCAGCTCTAGTTTTAGTTTTCCAGTTTAGTTTTCTTAGTGGTTTTCTAATTCCCTTTGCTTTTGTGTGATTGCCTAAGTTTCATTCTGGACATCAGCCTTAATAAATTCTGCTCGTTTTGCATTATCTCTACCTGCCTGTGAGTCTGCATTTTGGGTCCTTTACTCTACTACTCACAATCTGTGTTTCCACAGATCATGACAGGTTTAGCAGCAAGTATAATACTTGCTGCAAGTATAATAAGTTTTAAGACTTTCTTCTTCACCAACTCACCAAATAAACTGTGTTATTTGCTATTGTTTGTTTCGGTTGAAAGCATGTATAGGTTTGTGACCTGAACTTCATTAAGCTTTAGCGGGCAAGTTCATTGAATTATTTGAAAGTAAAAAAACAAAGGATTTTGACACCTTGATTTAATCACATAAAGTAGCCCTTTTTTATTTCTTGACTGGGATCAAATGCCAAAAGAATACCAGTAGTATTCTTTGTTGCCTCTAGCATTTACACTTTTTCGCATCAGAAATGAATTTAGATTTACATTTTTTGTCAATAACATGTACTAATACTCTGTAAAGACATAACTCAAATATGAACCTGCAGTGTTTGCTCCCCCCATATTCAGTATAACTGACCATTCTCAGAGTTTGATTTAGTATTCAGTTTTTCTCTCAAATATTTGTTTTACTGTACACTGCATGTATATTTACATTACTTTTTAAATCTGCACAGCAAAGTATAAAGTAGTAAAGTATTTTTGCTTTTGCAGATTTAAAGATTAAAGCAATGAAGAGTTTTAATCTAATTAAGATTTAATCTAGTTATATATATATATATATATATATATATATATATATATATATATATATATATATATATATATATATATATAAAGCAGAGAATATAATTACAAAATGGAAAAGTCATGTCACTGCATTTTTCTGTATGACAGACCACCCAGATATTTTAATCCATAAAATATTGCTTGTGTGAAGAGGGATACTTTCATTCAGTTATGATTCTTCTTCTCTCTCCCCCCTCTCTCTTTTTCTCCCTCTCATGTACCATTCATAATCTCCATAGTGTTTACACAGAGCTTCGAGGCCTACTGTCAGTCTCTTATTCCCAGACTATTAAACTGTTGACAGTTTGGTTAATCGTCCCACAGTTTAACTTGAGGGGAATCAGAGAGAGGTCAGCAATGTCTGTCTCCAAGGTGTGTTGAGAAAGTGGCTTACATGTGTGCGTGCTGTGGCATGCCTTTTATTGGGAGTTTGTCTCATTTTGGATGGGTGGGTGAGCAAGCTGTCAGTTTGTCTTTGCCGTGGTTGTAGAGGGGCCAGAAACACATTACAGAAATGATCCAGATCTGGATCAGCTAGTGCAAGTTCCTAGTTAGGGTTAACAGGCCGCCTGGATGCTTTAGATCCAGTGTACGGATGTTCACACTCTCATTCACATGTACAGACTGAGAGAGAGACATAACAGCAGCAGCAGGAGCAGCAGCAAAGCCCACTATGTCCAAAGGAGGCTTGGGCAGACAGCATGATAGATGGCTTTGTTAAAGGGTCCCAGGGTGTCCCCTGAACTTGAAGCACTCTGTTTATCTTGAATAGGAGACGCACATAGTATTGGGGGGCAGTGAGGAGAAGAGGGAGAAAGAGAATGATATAGCTTTCAGGGGGACGAAGAAAGGGAGTGGAGCAAGAGGGGAGATTGCAGGCTGGCCAGTATCTGAGCAGGCCTGCGTGGGGGTTGGGGAGGTTAAGGGGGGGTCGTGAGCAGGCACGGCTGCTGGAGAGACAGAGAGGAGGGAGGTGGGGTGGGGGGGAGCTTTCCTAGTAGCTGTCCATTAACAGATGAACTTGGCAGTGGTCCAGGCCTCAAAGGTCTTGGGAGACAGGCACACATACACATGCACATGCACATATATTCACGCACACACAAAAACATAGACAGATGTACACTTTCCTGGTACCTGCTCACTGTGGATGGAATGCCACCATGGTTCTTTTTTGTCCAGAGGCGAAACAGGACACGTCTCTGGTTCACCTATGTCAGAACCAGTTCAGACCGGTTAGTCAGCCAGGCCAAAGGAGGCAGACGGACGGGCCTTGTTGCTCAGCCCTCCTCTTCTCTCTCTATCCTCATCCTCCTCCTCTGTTTTCCAGGCTTTAGTGGAAGAAACAGAGAGAACCTCTAACCTGAGGGCACAGGACAATGCAGAGGAGAGAAAAAAGAAGTGGGGGAGCGTGGGAACAAAGCGAGAGACGAATGGATCCGGTCGCAAACAGGGTGGGAAGAGGGGAGAAAAGTGTTTGGTTGTTGTTGGTGCTCTCCTCTTGATGGGGCAACATTAGCTTAACACCACTGCTGCTATTGTGTACAGAAAACATTACGGCAGACACGAGATTGGGGTAAAGAATTTGATGTGGAAAATGCACATAATGGACTGTTGTGCTGTGTGGGCGAAAAACCGCCTGTGTCAGTTGCAGCCATATTTCATATAGCATACTTTATGAGTCGACGTTGGTGAATGTGTTTGTCTCTGTGAGCTGTAAAAAATATGGACGCAACTTTTCTCCTAATTATGACTCGGATGTGTCCCTCGAGTTTTGAGAGCAAGCTGTTCGCTATTCTACTTCAAATGTTCTCAGCTCACACACAAACCTTCCCTCAGCATGGCAGATCAGAAGGCTCTGTCACATCGTGAACATCTAAGGAATTCTAGGATGCCGCATTTTTGTCACTTTATGATTGCAGGTTTTTTTTTAAAAAAAAAAAAGAAGAGCCTCCTTCTTTCGAATATTTATGATTTTAATAAAATTGCTTCTGTGATTGACAAGATGCTTATATTTTTGGCTGCGCACATACTCATAATTTTAAGTGAAAAGTGGGGTTATGACTCAAGCAGAAGTGCGTAATGCTGAGGTGAGAAAACTGACTTTTTAAAAAGGTGTGATACTTGTGTGAAAGGTTGGTTGTGAAGACATGGGGATGTTTAAGAAAAGGAGTGGATTAGGTGTCACCTTTTCAGCTAGCCTTGCAGGTGTCTGCCGCTCTTCTTTTTTTTTTTTAACCTGATGCCTGACTTTCTCCCCCTCTCTCTTCTTCTGTTCTTGCTCAGGGCCTTTTGTTATTTGATTATGACAAATGGACACCAGAAAAAAATCTTTAAAGTTCAAGTGCAGCTTTTCTTATCTTGTCTCAAACATCGTAATTAAAGTAATCTCTTTGATTTTTTTTTCCAAGTTTAGAAACAGTTTACGAATATAAATGCAATGATTTTATAAACAAGTTCACATTTGTACTCTGGAACCAGGGGAGAATCCAAAAATAGACAAGTGTGATGTTTTAATATAAGGACAATAGAGAGATGTGATTATACGTACCCATCACATGCATGCTGCAGGAAAAATGTGGATAATATATATTTGCATGACTGTGTGTGTATGCACTTAATTGTCTACATGTAAATGTGTGCAATCCTATTTGCATGTATTTCACACATGCCCACATTAGTTTGTTATTTATAAAGAAGGTTCTTCTTTTTATCTTCCCCCTTTACTTCCAGCCTTCAAGCTATTGCTCTATTTGTTAGAAACATGTTTTCTTTTCCAAAAATCTTGTGTGGCTACTTTGGTGCGGAGGCCAAAAAATATCTTGCTTTTATATGTGTGAATGTGTGTGTCTGTGTGTGTGTGTGTGTGTGTGTGTGTGTGTGTGAGATGATGGCTGTTTTTATAATGCCCCCTGCAAATTTGCATATGTATATGTGCAGATTGTATGAGAAGAGCTCTCACACTTAGAGCAGTTGGATGGGGAGGGTGATGGGGGCTGCTGCAAGGGTTGTGTGTATGGTTCATGTGTGTGTGTGTGTGCGTGTGCGTGTGTGTGTGTGTTAAAGGGGAGTCTTGTTGGTGCTTTCACCCCCTCAGACAAAGCAGGCCACTACTCCCAGATGGTAGCCTGCTCTCTTCGGCCATGTGTCTGGTATTTGTGTGTGTGTGTGTGTGTGTGTGTGGACACAGACATCCAGAAAGACAGAGTGATGGAGAAATTTGTGAGTGTTTGTGTGCATGAGATTCAAGCAGATGCTGAGAGATGGGCATAACTTGGGTAAGCATACATAAAGACATCTAAAGACTGTGAGGCTTTAATACATCCTTTGGATGGGTGTGCATGATGTGCCGGGTTGCATCTTGTTTTAAATGAATTGGAATACATAATTCAAGATAGATGGACAAGAAAACAGAAACGGATAATGTGTGGACTCAGGGATGGACTGACAAAGGGACAAAAAGATGGGATGGAGGAAGAGAGACAAAGATTGGTCATTTTTAATGGTGATGACCTAGAGATGTCAATGGGTATCTCGCTAATGGGGTCAGCATTAAAGACTAGGCGTCAGGATTATGTTTACTTCAACTGTCTACTGGACAGCAAGACAATGAGTCAGGAGGTTAGCATTTTGTATAGAGAAGATAGTGTGACATTTCGATGCATTCTATACATATGCATAAAAGTTCTTAATTCAAATGAGATTTGGATCACTACCCTTTACTATGACATCATGCTATTAACCTACAAGTGTCTCTCATATGTCAAGTAAAAAGTATTCAACTTGTCAAATAGCTCTAATGGTGTAAGAGTCCAGATATTCAATATGAAATCCTGCCTAAGGGTTCTGTCTAAATCCTGGTGTCCCCCCTGGGGTGTGTATGTTAAAGCAAGCCTTCAGCCCTGTTAAGAAGGGGCTATCTATTGCTTGGACAGACTCCAGCTTCTCTGACCTTGATGTTTGTTTTCCTTGTATCCCCAGACATAAACATGCCTCTCGCATCCAGACACACAGACAGTCAGGAAGTTATCCTCTCTGATGTTTTTCTCTTGCATCTGGCTCCTATGTGAACACAGGACAGAAGTAGTGGGTTTGAAAATGCGTGTGCACGAGTACAAAGTCAGGTGAACACAAATGCTGTGTGAATTTTTCAGTGTCCATTTTTTTATCCCCT
>VVHJ01030588.1:1179-17194 GCA_015107715.1 Tylochromis polylepis
GACATAAACAAACAATCTGATTAATGATTTTACTACCTGGTATTCTTCTCACTCAATTTCATTAAAATGGGACCACAAACCACATGATCACTGTTGAATACAATTTAATGCACTGCAACACAGTATAGTAACTGTGTAATGACTGGTATGTGCATGAGGTCAATAACGTCCAGCGTACTTTAATTGCATTCCAACTGATCATGCAACTGGCTCAGTCCCCTATTTGTTTTTTTTAAATACTCATTTATTGGTAGAACATTGGCAGCAGCTTTTTTTTTTTTTTTTTTTAAACCATAACAATTATAAAAACTGTGGAAGAAACACTGCATTTTTAATCCTGTGTGAGCATAAGCTCTACTAAGTGTGTCCATTAATGACTAGCAGGAAAAGTAGCGGGTAGGAGAAAATATGACAAATTAGTTTAAATGCTTGCAAGCAATCAAATCTGGCTCATAAGGAGAACGAGTACAAGACCTTTAATGCTTTGAAATCTGAGGGAGAAGCAGCTATCACAAATGCACCCAAAGTAACCTGGATGCACAACATTTTGGAAACTGGACATTGTCCTGCAATTTCTTGCACCGACCACGTTTCCATTCACATACAGCAGTAACCTGATACGCAAAGTGACTACACTACTACACGGCATGTAAACCGTGCCCTCCTGCATTGACCCATTTTTTGCCATTATGATAGACAAGGTTTGTTTGTCGGCTGTAGTTCATAAATTATTGAATTGTTATTTTGATTTAATGCAAAGCGATAACAATTACAAAGTCTGCAGTGAGGCAGTCTGCTACCAGTTTATCACACAGAAGGAAAAATGCTAGAACAGCATTTACTGAATGCACAATCCAACACATGCTAAGAGAGAAAAAAAAAAAAGGCTTTTCAAACACTTTGATATAAGGCATTGATAAGGCTGATAACTCACCACTTCTTCGATTTAAGTTTTGGAGGGGGGTTCCTGGGGATCAGGAAGAGGGCTCTCATTGGGTGCATGTCACACAAGGCTAAAGAAATAAAGGAGATTAGTGGAGTTAAATCTTTCGGTCCATGCTGTGAGCTGATTTACAAAAGAAAGAGCACATCAGAATGAGGGTAATGTTAAGAGTATCATCCACTTCCACATGTGGCAGTTTGTGAATAAGACATGCCACCATTATACATGTTTTCTGCATCCTCAAACATGGTTACAGCTGCTGTTATCCAATCTTTCCCAGTGCCTCAGGCTTATTGTTACACTGAATGTAAGAACA
The DNA here is from genome assembly GCA_015107715.1 of Tylochromis polylepis. Classification (NCBI taxonomy): domain Eukaryota; kingdom Metazoa; phylum Chordata; class Actinopteri; order Cichliformes; family Cichlidae; genus Tylochromis; species Tylochromis polylepis. Next base: position 2,439 of record VVHJ01030588.1, read on the forward strand.
AGGACTGTGAGTCATTGTGTTCCCAGCGTAGGTAGGTAGCTAAACCTGACTGGTTAGCTTTAGACTTTCACAGTAAATAGGCTTTTGTAACACAGTCTTTAGGACATATCCAACGTGACTGAGGCAGGAAAAAGGAAATTTTCATTTCAGCATTTTAAAGTACCCACTAACCACAGGAATCACAGTTACAACGTGCTCCATATAACATAAATTAAAGAAATGGCTCACCCACTGACACGATGTTGGCACTTTTGTAAAAATCCAGAGAGTAGAAATTATTTTGTGCAAACAGTTATGTACTGCTGTCTCCTTCAGTGTTTTACTACAGACAGTCCAAAAGCTCTACACTCAAACAATTACCTTTAGGAGGTAAAGCAAGCTAAAGATGAGTGAAGAGTGAGCATACTGTGCAACCAATGCTTTGATTTACCCTGCAAGGATTGCGACCACATTACTAGAACCAGCACAATAAAGCTATCCCAGTGAAACTGTGACAAATATCATACAGAGTCCTCGCCAACCCCGTTGATGATGGATGAATTCCCAGTAAATTTAGGTCATGTGATCAGTACAGAAATAAAATCGCCAAGTGCAGATATTTAACTACTACTACTGTGACTATTTAACCTAATTAAGAATAATGTTTACTTGGAAGAACATTGATTATGGTAATAAAGAGCAATTCAAATTCAACATTCAGAACTAATAACTGACTATAATGCCCATCATGTTGTTATAGAACATAAGAAAGAGATCCAAGGCCAGTGTGGGCTTTAGCATAGTTATTATGCTTTTATTACACTTTTAAGCAGTTGTTAACAGATTCATAAAACCTGTCTTGCATTTAGGGTTGGCAAAATTATATTAAAAAAAACATTAAATCGATACCAATTATACTAATTGATACTCAAAATTACTATTACATACTCATTTGTATTGCTATAAATAGTGCCATCATTGCCTCCTCCAGTCGACACACAACTTCACACAGGACTGCTGCAGACAGGCAGGCACACAGCCCCTCCTCTCACTAACAGCTGAAGTAGCTGACGCTCACAGCACCAAACAACATTTCAGGAGGAATATCGAGTGGTCAGTAAAGGTCCCGTTTCAACAACACTCAAGTTTTAAACAGTTATCATAATTGTTATCCTACTAGACAGAGACAGTGGAAATCTACCTTAATCTCTATTTGATATACAACACACACACAGTTATGTTGTTCCTGTATTTTTTTACACTATAGCACACAACTTAAACACAGTGTTATTGATCTTATCATTTGCATTGTTCTAACCTTCATTAAAAAAAAAGCCTCTCTTTTTTGACTTGTGGTTTTGAAATTGGCATCAATTATCTGTATGCATTTTCCTGGGTATCAGTACCGAGGATGAAATTCTAGTATTTTGACAATATACACTAACTATACAAACTATACTTTAACTATAATATACTTTAATATAATTTCAATATTAAAAATCAACTGACAAATGGTTTCAGCATTACTATTAAAAGCAACTATTCTTAAAAACAGAGGCTAGTTGATCGCTTTATTAGTGGAAACCAAACTTCAGTTATCAGCCTGATACAGTCAGTACATGCTGCATAATTTATCACGGTACAACACTAGCTTGACAGTTGGTCTGTGTGCCGCGTGTCATTCACAGCAGCAACATCATGATCTGCAGGAGCTTTGTGAACTTTCAGAATGGTCTAAAGAGACAGCAGTGGCTCTCAATCTACTCTGAAAATAGAAATTTTGTTCATCTCAAAGAAGGAACTACTGGACTCAGTGAAACGCGAACATCACAATAAAGGGTTCAAGTTTACACACCAGTCTTCTGTAGGCTTCATACTGAATGGTGTCACAAAACCACACCAGCCAGAGAATGACTCGAGCCTTCTACTCTCAAACTCCGCACATATATCAGTTTGAAAACAACCACCCACTTATCAAATGTAGGAGCGCACTAGGCACTATAAGCTACTCGCGTTGAGCTACTGTTCGACACCTTCTTTACCAAACTTTTTAGCTGCTACTCTTCAGTGAGATTTTTCTTTGCGTCTTTGCATTTAACACCAAATTTCCATGCAGACACAGCTCCCTGCTAAGCAGACCAGAGAGATTTGTACAGGCAGCCTCCACAAGCCAACTGGCAGCTCACAACTACCTTGATTACAGTGAGTCAGCTGTCCATCTGAAGATACAGACAACAGGGCTGCATATGCAAGACAGGCTCATTCATGACGTCTTGTAGAATGGGCTTTGCAATTATGAGATATCTGTTGCTATGTTAACATGCACTATTTAACAAAAACAGGTTAAAAAAAAGTGTGCAAAGGATATGCACTTACGAGGAGCTCCTTCGGCCATCTCAATAGCTGTGATTCCCAAGGACCAAATATCACTCTGCAAAATACACAGGGGCCCAGGGTCAGCCTCAAGCTTTCATATGTTCATACAACATACTGCACATAAACAAACACAGTGCTGCGGCTGGTGTTACCCTGTAGTCATAGGTGGAGTCAGGATTCTCATCGCAGGCAATGACCTCAGGTGCCATCCAGTATGGTGTGCCAATAAAGGTGTTTCTTCGCCCAACTGTCCTGTCCAACTGGGCGCTAACCCCAAAATCAACTGAAGGTGAAAAAAAGAAATGAGAAATAAGAGACAGAAAAGGGTCTGAGACTGGGTCTGCTTTAGCAACGCACACTATCAAAATGCTAACATACCCAGTTTGACCTCTGCATTCTCTGTTAGCAGAACGTTCTGGCCCTTGATGTCTCTGTGTATAACTTTATGGGCATGGAGGTGAGAGAGACCCTGTTCATATAAAAACAAGACAAAAAAAACTGGTCAGTATGTAACAACCTCTGCTGCACACACGTTAGTAGCAAAAACAGCAAGTGTGTGTGTGTGTCAGCCTGGTAAAATGTGGCCTTGTAGATACCTGCTCTAGCAAGCACTAACACAATAGCAGCTTTGAGTAGTTTATCGGATTTCTGTGTTATCCACACATCTTTGGACTGCTTTTAAAAATGTGATAGCGTCACAAATGTGCAAAATTGCTGTCACACATGAGGCTTAACAGTTGGATTTGAGGTTGTAAAATGGTGTAGTACAACCCATGTGTATTGTACAAAAGCTGTAATTAGTAGTATTCACCTGCCCTGCTACCATAGCTGGTTTTGTTTTAACCTTGAGCCTGCCTACATGTGTGTCTTATCTTGACAAAAATCTGGTCCTGGAGGAATGTACTGCTGTGAGAACCAGCACATAGGTGATTTTAAGTACTTTCCCAATTGTTTATTGGTCCATCTGTCTCTGGACAGACTTTGTCACTACAATAAAGTGACAACTGTGCAAGTGACAAAACTTCACTAGTATGTGGAGGAGTGTGGTCTGTCAACCCTTTGGCACTGTGGCTAAACATGGTTTCTTGATTTCCTCACCCTTAGGATCTCTCTGCAGATGTAAGCAATCCAGTCCTCCTTTAGAGAGCTGCCCTTAGTGTTTTTCACCAGGTCAGTCACTGACCCCGCCCCACAAAACTCCATCACCAGCTATGAGGAAACAAACACATCTCACTTAGAACAATTAATGAGGCTTGCAACCATTAAACCATCAGCCCAGACACAGTGGCAGACAGACCCAAAGCTGGTCATCATGTCCTGGCGGACTCTTCTTGACAAAGGCACCGTAGTATGTGGCTATGTTGCGGTGGTGGCTGTATTTTTTCAGCATGTTTATTTCCGCTTTGATCTCCTCTTCTTCCTCCTCTGTTACATCCATCACTTTGATGGCAGCCAGCTGGCCCGTCTTCACGTGACGTCCCTGAACAAAAATCAAGTTGAATCATTGTAACACTAATCAGTAAAATTTAAAGTGAATCTTAGATTCCATCTTCCTGGAACTCTTTGAATTTTGTCCATTAAGTGTGGCTAATTGCTTCTTCACATCATTTTCCTGTTCTTAATTTACATTTCCTTTAACTAGAGTGCCTTATCTTTCCATCACTGCCACTTTAAATTTAACAGCCTGATAGCTGAAAATTTCACTGACATGGCAGTGGGCTAAATCTGCTGTAATCTAAGAAGTTAATGTACAGAACGTTTAAAGAACAGACACTGAAGGAGTCTTTGCAGCAACAATCCAAAATGCTCACTCAGTGCACAAGTGATAATTCAGGCACTGAATTTTTTATTCTCCATTAGAATTCATGTATTACTCATATGTCACAAGGGCATCGTGGCTCACCTTGTACACCTGTCCATATGTGCCATTGCCAACGACCTCGACCAGCTCGAAGATTCCTGCTGGATCCTAGTGGAAGCAGCAGTTTAAAATGTCTTACAGTAGACAGGCAGAGCTCATTAAGATACATCAGGACATTTAATCCACATCAGCTTGACATACTAAAGACAGACAAAGCATTTCAATAAAAACAAACCCTAATTCACTTTTCTTTTTCAATATTTGGGAAAAGGCAAAATTACAATGACTGCACTCAAAGCACACCACATTTATTTTTGTTTTTAAGTGGGTGATGCTTGCTTTGTTCTTCTTTGAATCCTCCACATTTACACTTCAATGCCGACCCTAAGTGCAGGTTGTATTTCATGTTGCTGCACTCATATTTCTTCGGTAAAGACTAACCCTTAAATACTAGCACCCTGCTAAACTTCACCTGTTCTTGAAACAGCTGCAGTCAACCAGCGGCTATATTAGCACAAAGGCTAAATTAACACAAGACTAAAAACAAAACAATGCTGAGGCCCCGCTGAAGACAAAGAAAGATCTGTGTAGCTTTTTTTTTATGACTGCAATTTCAGAAGCTGTGTGCTATCATTAGATGTAAGCATAGCTACAGATCTATACTCCTTAAGAACAGTGTCATAAAGCCACATAAAGCACATGGGCTTGTGCTTTAGAGACCACAGAGACAAAAACAAATAACAGCAATCCCAGTGGCTTCTACTGTGTACACTGGAGACAATATCACAATTACATATTTCCATACAAATGATCTAAACTCAGTGTTCTCTGCCACCCACAAAACTTTACACAGAGGAAGCAGACACTCAGAGACACTAAATATTGATACTAGATTAGATACACAAAGACAGATTCTGACAATACTGACATAAAACTTCTGCCTTTTTCTTCATCTGTTCAGTTTGTGTTTCAGTACCATGAACACATATTTAACTGACACTAATAATGAGTAGGTTGCTTTGACTCAATTATGCACTCCCCCCCCCCCCAAGAGACAAGGGAAATGACAAGCAGTTCCACTTTCATGTAATTTCAATATGGCTTTAAGAATATGTGTGGGTGGTGAGACTGCTGCTTTGGGTTCAGAATGTACACCATGACCTATCCTGCTTTCATCCATTTCCAATGATGGAGTTTTTATGCCTTTAACAGGGAGGGGAAGATTTTCCTTTGGGACAAGGAATTACGATGAAGAACAGCATGATTGGGAAGACTTGGCAGTATATTGGGGAAGTGACCAAAGATTCAATGCACGCGGTTATATGATGAGATAAACATGTTAAGTAGAGAGGACAGAAAAGTGGGGAAATGATAACGTAAAACGGGGGGGGGGGTATTAAAGGCGTTATGTATTAAACATAACGATAGAGTGGGTGGCGAGGCAGAGACAGCATCATCACCCACGTAAGCACAGAGTGGGATGAGAGGAAATATATATTGTAAGGGGAAGGGTACAGTGATGTTCAAAGGGTAGCACCACCAGCACAAAGTCAAGTAAAGTGTCTGCAGCGAATGCAAAACAAGCAAGGTGTGAGTAAAACTAGGCTAGAAGGGGGAGGTTGTACCCATGTGGCTGTACCCATGTACAAGGAGGGGAACCTCAGTGACTAACGCACATAATTGGGCCAAACAGTCACGATGGTAAGCTAGGTTTAACAGTATGCACAGTAAAATATAGTGATAATGGTTAAAGAGGAAGGAAACCGATTTCCTGCAATGACATCAACACCACTAAGAGGGGATGTCTTTCTAAGAAAAGAAAAAGATGTGGTTACAGACCTGTAGCAATCATCAAAATCAAAACTCGTCGCGTGCCTTCAGCGATTAGAATCAGGGAACAATTTTATTGTTATTAAACTGGAAATGTACATGAAGTGTGCATCACAATGTGAAATAAGAATAACAACATTTACAGGAAATGGATATAAATACACTGTAGATTGGTTTTAACCATTTAAGAAGGTGCAAACCAAGCATTTTCAGAGCTTTTATTAATATTACAGCTATTTTATTACTTCACACTTACACGTTACTGACAACTGAGTCTTGCACAGTTTATTTTAGTCTATTGTTGTATTGTTATTGTTCTAAAGTCTAGTCTTCATTTTTAGGACACACTCTGTAACATTGGGTTTGATAAGTGCGATACAAATAAACCTTATTATTATCATTGTTGCTGTTGGCTAAGATGATTGACTTTGACTGTAGCAATGTAACAAAATACCTCAAATTCATTTGCAATTTGTGTTCTCTCTCTACATATTGGCTAGCGGCTGCAGCTCAGGAGGCAGAGCAGATCATCTGCTAAGAGGAAGGTTGGTGGTTTGATTCTTGGCTGCTCCAGTCTGCATGCCAAATCTTGCCTTGGGCAAGATGCCAACCCCAAGTTCCTCTCCAATGCATCAAGCAGAGTATAAGTGTTGGATAGAAAACACTTAAAACATAGAAAAAAGTGCTTGTATGAATTTGTGTGTATGTTGGCAAGTGGTATAAATTGCTTCGAGGGCTCAGGCAGAGTAGAAAAGCCCTACATAAGAACCAGTCCATTCACCATTTAAATATGTAACTTATTATGTCACCTGTAATCAATACAGTTGTGCAGTTGGCCTGCTTGCTTTTATCCCCTGCTATTGGCAACCTAAGTGTTTCTGCATAAATAATTTGTTGATGCCTGTTTGCAGTGAACTGTTGTTATGTAATGCTGGACTCCTTCTGTACTGTGTAGCAAATTTCTAGAAAAATGCTGTGATTGAGCCATTGACTTTTTTTAAAAAAAAAATCTAAGCGTGAGGTCCCCTTTTGTTCGTTTTTCACAGCCTCACGTACAAAAGCCACAAATATGCGCAGATGTGGATGACGCGGTTCACTGTCCTGCCAATAGTTTCACACCATTACATTTTTCAAAAAGTGCTGGTAACACCAGAGATATGCTGTAATGCGAGGCAGGTAAGGAGGAGAATGCTAGCCAGTAAAAAACTGACACAAAAATATTGAATTAAACGTACCCTGAAAAACCTCCTGCAAATGTTTTATTGGGGAGGAAAACACGACCGCTCAAGAATAAATAAACATGTCGTCTATGTTTTTGTGACTGTATGCATCTATTTTTGTTTTTTGTTGCAAGTTTTATACAATAAGTGGTATTTAATGTCTGTTCAGTATGTCACGTGGCTCTGTTTGTTTTCCATGCACAGATGATTTTTCTTTAATGTGGATCAGTGCTATCAACCTGCCACAGACTGCAGAGGAAAATCAGCCTATACAGCTAAATCTGTTTACAATCAAACTTTAAACGGTCATTTCAGAAAACTACAAAAAACAATTTGACACTTATTTATTCTGGTGGCTTATTTTTGGTGGTGAAACTTCTAACATGTCAAAAAAATGAGGTAAATTAATATCGTTTACCCTGTTCAAACCCACCAGTTACTTAACCTTCGCGAAAAAAATGACTAGTCATTGACCTGCTTAATTACTATTCCCTAGTGCAGCATTAAATATAAATTCTCTAAGAAGCATCTTTACACGTTTATTACACTCATAAATCAATGGTAGCAGAGCTGTCATGCTATTGAGAACAATTTGTGATCAGTGTTTTGCCCAAGGAAATGTGGCCAGAGATCAAACAACCAACCCTGCATTAATGGACAACCTGCTCTACCACCTGAGCCACGACCATCACACAGTCAGTTTTCTTGAGTGAAATACCGAGCCATAGATAGAATCACAAACAAACTACTATTTATTTCCACATCTCAGCCGTGGTGGGCAACAAACCCTGGGCCATTTTTGCACCTACCCAACTGTTCTTATGAGCAAACTGCTACCTACATTACTAGATCCACCATTTAAATACACCATAAATTATTACTAAATGAACTGCAAAATTAAATAATTACTACAGTTTTTAGAAACTAGGTCACATCTGCCTGTGTGTTGTGTTAGTGAAGGGTTAGGTGAAATTTCCAGGTGAAACCTCAGAAGAAGGTCAGTGAAACAGGTCAAACCTGCCCAAACAATTAGTATTTAGGTAAAGTATCCTCATATGTTTAGCCCCATTACCATGTGAGAGCTACACTGAAATACTAGAAATTCCTCATCTTTTTCAGAGGGCTCTGGGAATCCTATGAAACCCACTTACTTTGTCAAGAAAATGATGGTATTATTTTTAAACATAGTTTGAATTGGAGTTATTGAGTAGCCTTTTGATCACTTTAACTCTAGAAGGGGATTCAAAATTCAATCAAACATTAAACATTACCGATTCTTCTCAAACAAGCACTGAGTGGATGCATTAAAAGGGATGTGCCAGATTTCTTGCCTCTCAATGAGTTTCTAATGTTGCAGAAGTTCGGATTTTACAGCTGGGACCTTAAACGGGACACCAGTGAAAACACAAAAGGAACAAACTCCAGGTCTAATTTCTTCATGAACAGAGTCTGATGTGTTACATTATATCAACAAGATTAGAATGTTATCAGTTATTGAAACGATACAGATGTGCCCTTTAAATCATAAACCTCCATAAGAAAATACCACCAGAAGACAAAATGTAGTTTAAATAAACCAGCCTTCCCATTACATGATGTAATCACAAAGTGTCCCAGTGTTGTATAGATACTGGTGCTTATTTTTTCCCCCCCAACCTACAAATGAACATTGTCAGGGCTGGGTAAGGTGGTCCTTTAAGGGAGAAATCCCAACATATACTTGGAGGATTTGTGTACAGACTGTACTGGCTATAACGCAGGCCGATAGGTGTTTATCCCACCTTAACTTTGTCGCGTGGGTGTTCAATGGTCGTGCTTGTGTCTGAAGCGAACTGGCATATGACATAACATCTAATGAGTCCGTCTGCCATCATTTTACAATTCACTTATCTGGTAATAACAATACTCACCCTCAGAGCTGCGAGGTCTATGTCATCCAGGCTTCGTGTGGGGGCGTTTTCAGACATAGCTGGCGAAACTTATCACGCTAGCTAATAAGTTAGCCACTTATTTGACAAGAAGTGCTTAAGGGGGATTTAAGTGGCCGCTCACGCGAGTTTATAACGGCCTAAACCCAGAGGAAATACAGCAAAGTGGCGGTCCAACACGCAGGAGCTGTAGCACTTAGATTAGCAAATGCATCGCAGATAGAGCGGACACAGACGCACCCAGCTGGCTAGCTCACGTCAACTCTGGCCGAAAGCTGCAAATGTTATTCGCACTTGTTTTACAGAAATGCCGTCTGCGACAGCTAATCAAATCCCGTGCAACTTAAAAAGTACGATTTTTTAAGACAGGCTGTCAACCTTGCTGTAGCCGCCCATTTGGTATCGATCTAACAACTGGCAGGTTTCAAACGCAGAGCACCTCCGCTGTTCTTGAACACCTTGCTGCGTTCATTTTGACAAGACGCCGCTTCTCCCCTGCTCTCCAACATCCCAGCTAATCTCACATATGATACACCGATGCCTGTCACCGAGGGGGGAGAAGAAGAAAAACAACTACCAGACAGGTGTTGTGTGCTACTGAAACATTCCTACTTACACTGATAAAGTATGCTTTTTTTAAATTTTATTTACGGTTTAGCAGCGCAGTGATTGTTTTACGGAGAACGCAACGTCTGATGTGATGGCGTCCCCGGGTCCGTCCGCACCAGAACCGATCGTCAGGCTCTCATCGCTGGCCTTGAACAGACGTCCTCCCGGGATTTTGTCACAAATTAGGAGCGTGGGGAGGGGGGAAAAAAAAGGCCTCGTTTCAAATGCGATTCCCTGCGGCTGCAGCTGTCAAACTTGTTAACGCGACTTAAATTCGCCCCCGGGGTTTCGTCCAGAGCGCACAAATAATCCGAATACCGAGTCAGGTGTGTGCGCTTAATCTACCGTTAAACTGGCCGGCTGGCTAACGCAGCTAGGCTAGCGAGCTAAATTGTCTTTTCCAGAATAAACTTTCCCTTTCCTTCTTCATCCATTTTCTGTGTTGACAGTCGCGCCTAGTACTGCCAACCTTCCGGGGGAAAACACGGGCAGACGGGCAGGCACTGTGTTGTCGCCAGCCACCGTAATGCTTGTAAACCTGAGCACTCGACGCTTTAAAGTTGAGCTCTGCCGTCGATGTCCGGCGTCCAGATTTTATGAACTTGTAGTCATAGTCCGCCACTTACAGAATCGGTGCAGTTTCTAACTACGGTATAGCCGCCAAACTTGTTATTTCGCCATGTTTTGCTTCCCAAGTCCACTCCTCCCTCCCACTCGCAACCTAGATGTAGTCTTGTGGGGTTTGTGCTGACGATTGGCTGCACGCAACACTCCTGAAGTGTTTTCTCTTCTCTACTGGCTACGGCGCTTCATCAGGGACAAATTGCCTGAAATTACAGTGGACTTCAGCCTACGCAGCTACCGCTGTCTTGTTTGAGCTGCACAGCTGAGATCATCCTAGGGCATACCTGTCCTGCGCTGGCCTTCTGGGTCACTGATACACGCTTAAGGCTAAAATACTGCTGAATAAACAATGTAGATTTTGCTAATAAGGGCCACATCTAACAAATATTCTCCTCGTCTTTATGTGTGCGTCATCCAGCAGATTGGAGATTGCTATAGTCAGTTTTCCATTAGAGCAAGCTCACCTTTATAGTGCTTGTCAATACTGCATGAACCAGTTCCAAAGCTTTTCCAGATAACCACCTGACTGTTATTAAAAGAAAGAAAAAAAACCCAGACTGTATACCAATAACCTGAACAATGCATTAGTCACTTACTGAACATTAAGCTTTCATGCCATGAATACCAGTTTCCTGTGTAAAGCACATGCTCTCTCTTAGAGTAACTATTTGCTTAAAGGATATCCAGCTAACAAAGGATATTGCTTCCATGGTGACAGAAGTAGTTTAGATATAAACAATTAACATTTCCCCTTTTGTGTTTCCCCTGCCATGTGACAGACATGTCTAAACAGTCATTTTAGTTGCATTAAGATTTTATACAGAATAGAAATGCATGCTGATACACTACATTTTCAGTGTGTGTGTGTGTGTGTGTGTGTGTGTGTGTGTGTGTGTGTGTGTGTGTGTATATATATATTTATTAAATCCAGTTTGAATGCCACATTTAGTTTTTAAAAAAGCACTAACATTTACAAAAGTAATACAAGAGAAGGCTGAAAGAAGTTGTTATTCAGATAGAGTAGATATTCATTTCGTTAAAAAACAAGTTTATTAAAAAAACAGAGTAAAGTACAAGTTGCTCATAATTGCACTAAAAAGACTAAGAATATTCATCATTGCTCTCTACCCCTGAGTGTTAGTAACCCTATCCATCGGTAATTATAAGATAATGACATCGATCTACAGCTCTGCAGACAAGGTTTCACACAGTGACTCTCTGGGATGAACACAAAAACATTTCAATGAGTAATAAATCCATAAAAATGGTTGGGGAATGCTGATTATTGGTCTATTAAAAATACAATTCATGAGAGAAACAGTATAAGGTCACTTCTCAGTATATCACAGGCATTTCTGCAGAACTTAAAAGGAACACCAGTTAAGACAACCATTTCGGGCTGCAGGAAAGAGGCTAGCAAATATATATATGGAAGGGCTTGTAGTGCCTTTTAATATCTTACATAGTTAAGTATGCATAGTTCCAAACACGGATACTTTAACTGAACGGCTCTCCTGTGGGAGACGCTTCATGAAGACTTGATCGCATGGAGCACCTGTCACTTGTTGCATTCACAGACAGCTTTGCACTGGAACCACCAAGGTAATGTTGTTCACTCATAGGTGTGTGTCAGAAGCTCATACGACAGTCTGGATTATTCACTTAACTCTGATTTGCTGTCATTGCATTGTTCCGGGTCATCTTTTATCTGGTCTCTTTAAAAGAAACGTGTCAGGGCTCAACCCCCCCCCTCCAGACACACACACACACACACACACACGACATTGTAGTCATAACACTAGCACAAGGCTAGGGATATAAAACAGAGTCCCATTCACAAGTTTTACAGACTGGCCTTTATATCCCCTTCTGCTGGTTGTTGCTGTAAAAAACTTGTGATGAAAGTGCACGTAATAAAACTTGGCCCAGTGTTCAAATATTGAAAAATAAGTTACAGTTTTGCCCAAATGGGCAATCTAAGGTTGCAGAAAAATGTATATTCCCCGGCACTTTGGTTTTCTGTCAACCCTTATAATCCAATTCCTGTTTTTCTTCTCGAGTAAGGCAGCACATACTCTACCTAACTGCTGAATTATTACATGATATCTCAGTCAATGCAATGACTCAGAAGAGGGAAGATTTCCTGTCTATTTTCACCAGCAATGCTACAAATGTATCCAGTAGAAGACATTTAAAGATTGCTCAACAGCAGTCACGGCGTGGTCGCGGCTCAAGGGAATGACATTAAAAAAAATAGCCTTGTCATGCCCCAAAATGGCAATCAGTGAGAATGTGAAAACTACATCACGTCACTACTCAAGTCAGCGTTATGGCTAAAAATAGTGCACCTAAACAAACGGCTATGTCTGTGAGCAAATGTAACATATGGTACACATGGAAGATGCTGGCCCCAACATGAAAATAGCTGAGATATTCAGTGGTCTCAAGTGGGCAGTGGAATGTTCTGTTCTAGACTGTTGACAGCATGGTGAAAAAAGAAAACCCAATTCACTAGGGTGTCATGGAGACTTTAAAAAAATTGCAACAATTAGCAGGAAATCAACCTAACACCCTTTAATTATCTTGTTCTCCTTTTCTTTGCCCTTTCACAGTTTCCCCACCTGATCATATATCCAGAAATGGTCAGTAGCCCTAGCAGAATATTAGCTTCCATTTTCCCAGTGCACCATCCTGATTTAGTAAGTTATACTTCTTATCAGCACTCTCCCTATTCTGCCCCATCCAGTCTTTATTTCAGCTACAATCCAGTCATCTCTTTATATCCGTCACCATAACAACCACAAATGTTCTGACAGATTTTCTGGCACTGCAGTGAGAGGTGAAGCCTCAGAGGGAGAGAGGGAAAGTGAGAGAGAGAGAGAAAGAGAAAGAGAGAGAGTGAGAGAGAGAGAGTCACCCACCCACCCAAAAATCGTGCACCAATAAATGTACACTATGTTCCCAGATCATGTGAGATGCTTGATTTCTAATACAACCTTGCAATCCTCTCCTGACTCATACATTCATTTATCTGTGCTCTGCACCACTGCCAGACATGCAGATCAGCTCACACTGAAGACATTATAAAGCAGACATCACAAACAAATTGGTCAGCACAACTTAATACAGACAGATCATCGTAAAATTTGCATGTCAGTGGCTACATCAGTCACATTAGCCCATTGTCAGTCAAAAAGACAAAGTAATTTTAACTGGATCATTAATAAATTTTGGTAAGGGTGACACCCCTCCACCTCCACCTCTCGCCACTCAAGTGCTGGTGCTATAACTACTTTTATGTACTGTGCTGACGATTATGTGAAGTAGAACGACAAGAAAGATGGCTGCAGTACAGCAGCAGTTGCACTGTTATGTAGTGGTCCGAACCTGACTGAGCTACTGCTTATGTCCACAGCCCTACAGGAGCCATGCCTTCTTTAGTGTTCAGTGGAGGCAGCAAGTTTTCCTTACACAGGAACTTTAAGGGGAAATGGACCAGCAGTCCTCGTATGGCCTTTAGTTCCTCTTTGGCCTGCTTGGGGTCTGTGTCGCAAAGGCGAGCCATGTTCAAATAGTCCCTCAGGTCTTGCATGCTATGGACACTGTTGCAGGGCAGGCACCTGAACACCTGTGGTACAGTAGGGCCAGAGAGCCAAGAAGAACAAAAAGCAGTGAGAGAAGTGAAAATACATGTTGATATGGTTACAAATGTAAAAAAAAAAACAGTTTTTGGTTCAATTCACACCTTGTCGTAAATGTTGACATTCGTTTTAGCAGTGTCATTCCAAACCAAGAAGAAGAACTCATCACTGATTGGATCATCAATACTGATACTGGGGTCTGAAGCAGCTCCAACAAGAACCCTTGTACAGTGGAGAAAAGGCCAAAAGTAGTCAAACAACAGAAACAATATGGTTAAGTAATCACAAAACTGCACAGGTTTCCCATGCAGACTCAAATATTTTTGCTTGTCTGTTGGCAAAAAGAAGACTATATATTTATAGGTCTCACCTATAAATCACCTATAAAACCCTCTCATTTTGTACCTGGTAGCAAGCACTACATTAGACTGTAAGTTGCTAGAAAATCATTAAGAGGCTTTTGCCCTGACCTGAAGCACTCTTTGCGTAGAGCGAGTGTCAGTGGTCCTGCCTGGTACTCCTCCCCTCCCATGATGGATGGGACCCTCTCTTCATCTTCCACAAATACTGCCAACTCACTGTCTCGGGAGCCCATCATGCTGCGGTCATTAATGTTGGCTGATCCTGGAGCACAAACGGACAGTACAAGCATTTATAATCTGTCCATTCAGAAGCATGATTCATGTAA
>VVHJ01030593.1:5196-17549 GCA_015107715.1 Tylochromis polylepis
CCTCGAAAGCAGGCTACAGTTTACCTGGCATATCGTCATCAAACCTCATGCATTCGGACTGAATGAGTTTCACCTGTTGAGGCAGCGAGGCGGACATAAACGCACTAAGGATTTTCCACTTGACTGACACTGTGTAACATTACTGTAATTATCTCATCCATGTCTCCTCAGAATGGGTCACTGCTCGGATTTATCTCATGTGACACTTAGAGCGAGCTCACAATGTGCTATATAGCAACACAACATGGACAACAAGCAGTCAACCTGTTAGCAGGATCACAAAGGGAAGAACTCTTTCATCACGAGAGACAAGTTCAGTTTTCTCTCACCTGTGTTGTAAATTCATTTCTGCTTTTTGGTGCACATCTCAGGTTTTAAAGGCTGGACCACAGACTGTATGTTAAAGATGGATGTGATTACCATCTGTCTTGAGGTCACCTGCATGGTGTTTTCAAACTGAAGCTAGTGGACTCCTGATTAAATACAGTTATGGTCAGAAGTTTACATACACTCATCATGTGCTTGAATTTTATGGTAATTTGGGGCTTTTAATGATTTATTTGTAAGCATAAATACTCTCACTAATATTTGGTTAAATATCCTTTAGCTGCAGTTGCACCTCAGCCATAAGCTTTTGGTAGGCGTTCACATGCTTCTGGCATAATTCTGCCTGGATATTTGACAACTCCTCTGGGTTGAATTCGTACAGCTTATTCAGATTGGTTGGTTTTCTGGCACAGACCTGGCTTTTAAGCACAGTCCACAAATTTTTAATATTGTTGAGGTCGGGGCTTTGTGAAGACCGTTCCAGAAGCTTAATGTCGAACTGTATTTGGGATCACTGTTTTGGGAATGCCCAGCTGTGTCCAAGTTTCATCTACGTATTGATTTGAGGTGAAGTTGAAGAATTTGTCATTATCACATCCACTTTGTGCAACGTATCAGTACCCCTGGCAGCAAAACAGCCCCAGAGCATGATGCTACCACCACCATGCTTGACAGTTTGTATAGTGTTCTTAGCTTCCTCACCTTTACTCCTCCAAACATACATCTTTGTGTGTCATCACGCAGCTAAATCTTTGTCTCATCTGACCATAAAACCTTTCTCCAGGCGACATTTGGCTCGTCCCTGTGAGCAGCTGCAGATTTCAGTTGAGCTTGAAGGTATTGGTTTTGTAGTAGCCATTAGAGATGTATGCTCTACAATCATTTCATCCTGGAAAAAGAACAGTTAAAGCAATCACTAAAAACCCCAAGTTACCATGACATTCATGCCTATGATGAGTGGATGGAAACTTTTGACCACAGCTGCATGCATTTATCACAGTCACAGTTCATCATTAGTCTTTTTCAGTTAGTTTTGAGGCGGGGAACGATTTAAAATAAAAGCTTTTTTTTGTGATTTTTTTCTGAAAGACCATTCAGATGATTTTTCCCTGTTTGAATCCTTCACTCTGTTTCACACAAATAAATACTAAATCCAAAAAAACATCTGAAATAATAATCTTTGTGCATGCCTAGACGGCGTGAGGTAGAAAGCCTTTTCTTTTTCTTAAGAGTATTGTGCAAGACCTCCTAGAGAATAAGACAAGCAATATACCAATGGATGAAAAACCCCAGCTCCAATACAAATCTGAGGTTCAGATGAAATTCAATTCAATTCAATTCAATTCAATTTTATTTATATAGCGCCAAATCACAACAATAGTCGCCTCGAGGCGCTTAATATTTGTACAGTAGATCGTACAATAATAGATACAGAGAAAACCCAACAATCATATGACCCCCTATGAGCAAGCACTTTGGCGACAGTGGGAAGGAAAAACTCCCTTTTAACAGGAAGAAGCCTCCGAACCAGGCTCAGGGAAGGGGCGGCCATCTGCCGCGACTGGTTGGGGTGAGAGAAGGAAACAGGATAAAGACATGCTGTGGAGGAGAGACAGAGATTAATAACAGATATGATTCAGTGCAGAGAGGTCTGGGATGAAATTGTGCATCACTGAACTATCATGAGTAGATGACACTGCACAATACAAAGCGACATTACTTCCTGCTTATCATCTAGCAGGAGTTCTACTAAACTACTCTATAGAATTTTCCAATATGCAGTGAGCCAATACAATACAAGTTGAGTGGAAACTGAATACTATGTGCTAGAAAGGTTACTGGTTAACATTTTTTAGATGGTTCTTCTGGAACACGCGTGAACCATTCAGCTATTTGGCTCTTCATGTTTCTCCCTCCTGTTGTCACTCCGTCTTTGAACTCTACTCTTATCATGACGCTAAAACGTTAGTTGGCAGAAAAATAAATACAAGAGGGATGTGTAAAATAAAGGCTCTCAAAACATAATAAAACTGATTTTTTTTTTTTTGAGGTAGATGGAACACTATCTGAGTTACCAGAAAAAATGGAGCCCGACTTCAAATCCATCCTATTTACCCAAAGCAGACAGAGCACTATTTCACCACCATGAGCAAATGGCAAAACCCTTTGGGAGCAATGATTTCATATGTTCTAAAAAACAGTTGATAACACATACAGTACAGCTTCAATAAGTCATTATCATTGCATCGCCTCCTTCATGTGCCCAACGCTGCGTGAAAACCGTCTCTGAGTGTTAATCTTTGATCTGAGCCGCTACCTAGATTTCAAATAAACCAGGTCACTCCTCGCTTTATCTGTAATGTTTGTTGATTTTTATAAAACATTTTTTGCCTCCTATAAACATGTCTGCACCTTCCACACTGATACATGACTCGGCTCACATCTTCTCCTATACATTCTTTGATTTTCTGCGCGGCTCCTGTGCTGGAAGTGTAAAACCCCGCATGATGATTAGCATAAGATGGAGGATCGGCACATGGATGCTAAGCCTTTGATGTTCCGCCTGTCTCCTCCCACAGTAAGTCTCTGCTTTCATGATAATTTTGCATGTCTGCTTGCATGTTATGATGCACCACTGCTTTGAAAAATGCAATAAGAATGCATAAAATGTTTGTTTTCATGGCTCACACCAATGCTGTTGGGAATAAACTGATTTATACTGATCGATGCTTCACTTCACGAGTTTGAGCTGTGCCAGTGAAGGTGAAAATTAGGCCTTGATGCTTGCACTGATATTTAAAGCTGCACTATCAAGTACCTGTCGAGCACACACGGGAGAAACGGTGAAGCCTTCGGGCCATTTTCCCACATGAACTCTGGACAACATCGTGATCAGGACTATCATCTGCAGGTTTTCTTACACTGGAACAAATCAGAAACGACACCACCTTTGTACTGAGGCGCTTCCAGGTTACAAATTCTTATTAAGAGCATCCAGCCTTAGTTCACCAGCAGACTGCCGGGCAATGCAGACATCACATTTAATGTTTCAGCTCGTTATTACTTTTCCAAACCTACCTTGAGTGCCTGGACTTAGATGTAGTCCTAAATGTATCAGATGCCATTTTTCAGTCATAATCTTTCCATGTTTCTTTTAGTTATCAACCAAAATGAGCTGACAGCAAATAAACAGTCATTTAAAAAGTCAAAAATGGCTGCTGGATGGTTACCGTTCACTGTTGAGTCTCCTCAGCAGACTCAGAACTCCTCTGCTTCTGACACCTTGTGCATTACTCTGATTTAAAATAAGTGTTTATAATTGAGTTTAGATATACAGTTAGAAATAGATGCCATTGCAATCAAATAAATAGGTTTTCTTTTTGTGTAAGTGTGATCACATTCGTCAGAAGTTGCATTTTCATTTGTCTACCACAGCAGTAAAATTATGAGACCCCTTTCCAAAGTCTCTGAATCCCAGTTCCCCCCGAGGAGAACAAATTTAGTATTGGTTTAAGCGCTGTTTAAAAGTAAGATGGATTCAAGCATAAGTCTGATGCTGGAACAAGAGTGAAAGTAGCTCAGTGCCTTGAGGGTCTCTCAGGATGGTAGGAAGCAAAGCACTGGGATGATTTGTCAGCTCAGCAGGATGGAGGCAAATGATGTCTTTGAAGATTCAGATGCAAGAAATGAAGAATACAGAGTCGGGTTTGTTCTGCAGTGGAAAACTCGAGATTCCACTTGTTGTGAAAATACAGAATTCTGACAAACTCTTCACTTTTTCTGTTTATAGACATTTCCGGCTGACCTTGGTATAGTTTAAATTCCACTCACATATAGACAACCTTATTTTTTTTTCCATTGCTTAAAAAGAAGTAAATACAAATTTAGTGGACAGCAGCCATTGTGTGTCTTATAAAAGGACGCTCGGTCAGCGGACGTCTCTTTGATTGAGTGGCAGAGAATGTGCCTTCATCACCTGTCAGGCGGGTGCTTTGGGGGCAGGGATTCAGACTTTATTTAGAAAAAAGGTGACAGCCCAGAATGAATGAGCCGTCACTGTCACGGCAACTTGACAGGTTTTAAATTTAAAATGGTAATGGCACTAAGCAATACAGTGTAGTGGTTTACACTTCGCCTAACAGGCAAAAACGTCCTGGTTTATTCACAGGAGGAGATAAAAATCCCTTGGGGGTTACATCAGGAACAACATCTGGCACAAAAATCTGCCAAATCAAACGTGTAACGCTATCACAACCAAGGAATATCAGAGGGGAATATATGAAACCAACTTCCACTGTCTTTCACATTGTTTTATGTCCACTGAGACGGAATCAATAAGTTTGTGAATGGTGCAGAATTATTGTGTATCCACAAACGGCGTGTAGACTGCTCTTTCTGCTGTTGCTGGTCCTTCAGCCAACCCCAAAGAAGAGCAACGGTGTGACATACAAAGACCTGAAATAAAACCAAGTGTTGAAAACAATGAAAAGCGTCACTGTCTGTGGGTTTCGTGCTGCATTTTTTTTTTAATGTTTGATATTTTTTCACACTCCTCCCATTCCTGGTGAGCTCCAGAACCAAATAAACTGTCACTTCCTTTACCATTCTGACCCGGTTGTCAGCCAATGAGCATTCGACCAACAAACAGCTGAGCTACGTGCCGTTGGGTTTTTGTAGGGCTGCACAGCAGCACATTTGCATCAGTATACGCTGGCAAACGGACACAGTGGTGGTAACATAACCATGTTGCATTTGCTTCTGTTTGTGTGTGCGGACACAAATGCAGTACCGCAAATCTCACATAACTTGTGCAGCGGCATCATCAACAATGGAGTCATGTTTTTGGCCACTAGTGAAACATGTTCAATACATAATGTAGGACGCAAAACAAGACAATACATGAAAACATGAGTCTTAAATATAACTATTAGTATCAACATTATAAATGAGTATACACTGTATATGCTGTGCATGGCTGTGTGCTTTTATGCAACAACTTTGAAGGAGGAGAAAAGGATACAGGTTTAAAACACATATCTACCACAACAGTAACTACACACAGTAATGATAGTAAAGGGAGGTACTGGGGAAAGGAGTGGAAAGATAAGCACCAGAGTGAGAGAGGATCATCAGAAGCCCCATGGCAACTTAGTAAGCCAAAGTCAACTGGATCACCAATATACAATAAACCGAACTTTATTTACCATAGTTACCATTTTAGCAGCTAAATGCTTGGGGTACTTGCTAACTATAACTATCTGCTATTTGTACAGAGCTCATTTGCTGAAAACAGCTGCCTGCAGCTGGAAACAATGTTGATGAGAGTGAACTCAAACGCTGAAAAGCTGTGGGCCCTAAAAACCCAAACCACTGAGCTGAAAGACCCAGAAATGCTGGTAAAAGACGAGGGACTGGCAGAGTTGGGTAATAATTTTGTTAACCATCCAGGTTGAACTCTAATTTAGTGTCTGCATTTTCAAAAAAGAGGAATAGAAGCATTATATTTATGCTGATGTCATTCAAGCATGTTTTGTGCCAATTTTCAATATCTGTGACGCTCACTTCACCTGTCCAGCTTTAAGGGGGAAACTGAGACAAACTGCACATTCAAATCAAGTATATCAGTGCACTCCTGGTATGTATGCATACTTCTCCCACAGTGTCCTCGAAACAAACAAAAGCTTTCACACAGAAGAGACAACCGAATGAGAATACAGAGAAAAATTCCACATTTATTGATGGTGGCATTCAATTGATCTGGAATCAGGCTGGGTAATTGCACTTTCCTTTTATGTTGGGTTTGTTTGGATTCTGAGACCAAGGAGGATTACTCCGCCTCCAGCAGACACCCACACTTGGAAGGCTCACATGCAGCATTTAAAAGGAGAAAATAACTCTATAATAACACTGCTGTTCCTTGGACTGCACTTGCTCAGGGAAAAAAAGCAATGCCATTAAAGGTGGGAGGATCTATCAAAGCTGAATTTCTTTGTAAAGTTTCTACTTTCTTCTCGAAGTTCAGTCTCAAAGATGTTCTGCCACTTCCATGTACTGGATAAACATACAGAGTTTAATCCACATTCCCTTCTGTGTCATTGTGGCTCATGCATTTTAAGTTAAAATAGGTTATGGAGATCCAGCTGGGCTCAAACATCCACAGTCTGCCCCAATCTCCTCGTGATGCAGTATTTAATCTAGCTATAAATAAATAAATAACTAAATAAATAAAACTAAAGTCATTTGAACTTGTTCTTTCTCAAAAGTAATTACGTTTATACCCCTAGTACCCCAGTACTTATTATACAACAGTATCAACATTCATAATAGATAAACAGCATATCTAGAAACCTGATTAACTTTTCTAATTAAGGGTCTTAAAGTCATTAGTTTTTCCAGTTGTGACATTGCCTCAATTAGTGTAGAAGTTTAGGGTGACTTATTTCCGGCCTTAATTGTAATAAAAGCAATGATTAGAACTGGCCCATCAGTAGCCATCAATCACATCAGCCATGATTGATGTGGTTGCTTACAGTGTAATAAAATTATGAGTCTGGCAGTGACGCTAGGATGTACGGGACACGCTAATATATCAAATCGAACGAGTGCAAACGAAAGCAACAAAAACCCTAAACGTAACAAAATCAGAACCCGTGTAATAATCAGCCATGTTTGCTTAAATACCAGATGGAGATGGATTGAAGATGGTTTTGTTTCGTGCAGGAATAAAGAAATTTCAGTAAGTTCCTTATCTGGTTTTCAGTGAGAAGGAGGAAAGTCTCGTTAACTAACACAGCATTTCATAAAAGGAGCATCATACCAACAATCATGGTGGTGTGATGTTCTGGGGCTTGTTCGCTGGACAACGTGCCATATTTAATGAACGCATGAATTCTGCTCTCTAACAAAAAATCCTGAAGGAGAATATTAGTGTGTTCCCTGCTGTTCCAGCACATTTGGTTTATGGAGCAAGAGAATTATCTGAAACACACCTGCAAGTCCACCTCTGAATGCCTCAAGAAAGAAAAATATAATGAAGCTTGTGGAGTGACCTTGTCAATGTCTGGACTGAACGTCTGGATTGAAATGCTTTGGTGTGACCTTAAACAGGCCGTTCATGCTCAAAAACCCTCCAATGTGGCTGAATTAAAACAACTCTGCAAAGAAGAGCGGGCCAAATTCCTCCACAGCGATGTGAGAGACTCACGGCCAGTTATCACAAACGCTTGACTGCAGTTCTTGTTACCAAGGGTGGCACAACCAAATATTAGGCTTAGAGGGTAATTACTTTCTGACACAGGGCGAGGTAGGCTCGGATAGCTTTTTTCCCTTAAGAAATTAATCATCATTTAAAAACTGCATCTTGTATTTACTCAGGTTATCGTCGTCTCCCGTTAAAATGTGTTTAATTATTGAAACATTTAAGTGAGACAAATGTGGAAAAAGCTAAGACTACACAAGGAATGTGCACAAATGTGCTGTCTTATTGTCAGCTGCACAGTTTTCTACCGACCATAAAATAAAAGAGGAGGGCTAAGTTTCCTTTTGGAGAATATAACATGTTCCTCTTCAAATAATGCCAAACACAATGACCCAAACAAAAGTCAGAGAAAGGATCTAGGAGGGTAAAACAGCAGCAGGCGTCGCGAGGTTTCGCTTTATAAATCAATCCCCATCAAAGTGCAGCTCTGTCAACCACAGTGTGAACGTCTTCACAATAAAACCTGAACTCTTAAAATGAGATTGACCTGCTGAAAGTCTGCACCTCACACTATACCTCAGGAAAATCCAAATAACTAATATCTGACTAATATTGCCACCAAATTGGAGATTGGCTGAAAAGTTACGATATCATCTTGTCCAGAAATCTTCAGTCCAAGGATTATACAACCACATCCATTTATTCCAAACTCCAGAATGTCCCACATCTGCAATCAACATTTGGCTTTTTGGTATAGTTACACAAATGACCCCCATATTTCAAATCTTTAGCTTAGATTTCGATAGGACCGACCCTTTTAAGACCATGACTCAAAACACAAAACCAGACAGATTCCCTGTGACACAAATGACAAGAGAGCAAACAATAAACTGAGAATTTGTTAAATGTTTCTGAAAGAGCAGTTTTCTACCTCTGCCTTTAAAAAAAAACAAAACAAAACTTGTATTAATTAGTTAATTAACTTATTTCTGACAAAGTGTAAAAGAAAGGAGAAGAAGTGCAAAAACTACCACAAATCAAGATTAAAGGGCCAACTTCCCACTGATTGGATTGCTGCAGCAGCTCAAGCAACTATAATTGATGCTTTATGCAACAAAATGCTTCTTGGGGGAGAGCAATTTAATTTAATTCGGCGCCACGAAGGGCTGGCACAGCATTTAACACAGACATGCTATGCTGAGGCCGATTTGCAATCCGCAAAATAAAATAAAGAAAAGCAATTAAAAAAAAGTCAAAAAACTAAAGCAGACAAACAGGAAAATGAAGCCAACTGAGCAGCACTGGCAGCAGTTATCTACAATAGTATAGTAATTATCTTGCTGTATGTAATTTACATGTTGCCACAAGAATACTTAAAGCAACATTACTGTATAACATGGACCGTGCAGAAGCTCAGATTGTCACAGCAGGTTCTGCACGTGGATCTCTGAAGCTGGACCAGAAAAGCTGCATGTATGCCCATTAAAACCACCTGTCACACCATAACCACAGAGGGAAAGCAGCATGCAGAAGGACACAGCCACTGCCTTAGTGCTCACATGAATTAGGAACAAGGACGTGAAGGGTACTGTAAGCCATCTAGCCCAGGAGGGACATTTAACTTGAGGCTACGCTTAGCACAAAGAAAGAAAATATCAAGTAAAAAAGGTTGTCATTTAAGATGATCTTTTTTTTTCTTCTTTTTATTGTAATGGCTCTTGGCCTTATGTTAGTGCTTTTTCTTGCTTGGTTCAGTATTTGCTTCCTTCTTTTGCAGGCCTAATCTATAGCTTCTCATACTTTATAAAAGGAAGTCTTTCAGCCAGTTTTCCAGACTGAAAGGAAAATTCAACTGAGATCTCCACTGAAAAGATTAAATATCCTACTTATAGTGACTGCTCAATAATGAATGTGTGTGAATTTGCCCAAGTCAGACCTTTTGGAGGATTCAGACCAGTCTTCTTTTCAGATTAGCACGTTGCAACTTGATGATATAGAATTACAAGTTTTGCGATACATGTTTAAATCCTTAGCAGTATCTGAAAAACACACTAAAAGCATCCAGGTCTGAGCAGCATCTCTGATTATGCAGCAGTCTCCCTTCTCACTTGCAGATCAGTAGAGTCTCTTTTCAAGGAGCCCAAACCTGCTGAAGAAGGCCAGATGGTGCAATCAGCTGGCCTCCTCAGAGCTCGGCATGCATGTGGCTTGTCCTCACTCAGATCCCTTTGTCGTCTAATGCCTGCTTGGATCCAAGTCAACCTGTGCCAGGCTGGCGGGATCAAAGAGAATATTTATATGGCGCTTCTGTGTGGGTTCGCCTTCGAGAAGAATCACTGGATTTCTGCCTCTTCGGCACTTCTTTTTTCATCAGCAGGAGGCCTGGAGGCTAACCTTGCCCTGCTCAGGTAATCTTCAGAATGGGAGAGGATGTAACGGAGCTGCTGATATGTGGAGCTTTGATCTTGGCATTGTTTCTTTCTTTGCTTTGGCATGGCTGATTAGCAGCTTGTGAGTTGTCACTTTGCATCGAGGTCCCTTGTGAGAGCTGATCGTGAGGATTTTTTCCCCCTACAACCTCTTTGCTTTTCACAAATGGGTTACTCAGCTCCTTTTATTATGAACTGTATATGGGACTGTGTTGGTTTTATCAGTGTGTTTGAAAGGATGAGGATTAAAATATGGAGAGCCTCCACAGAGGGTCTCAGTATTTTTAGGTAATATAAATCATGACACATCTGTGAGAAAGAACTCAGAGTGCTTGAGGCCTCCTCTTCATCAGAGAATATTTATTCTGAATAGCACTGCAATTAACTTACATAAATTATGTTATTAACCCTTTAAACACGAGGCTATTTAAAAAAAAAAATCATTTCTACTTTCTACATCTTGGACCAAAAACAGTGTTTCCAGCGAAAAAGAGGTTAAATTGCATTACTGCTTGGTAATGCACATATTTAAATCATTTAATTATGTGTCAGTAGCTCAGTGCATTCAGGCATGTAGATATGATGAACGCGACCTGATGAAGTTCGAGCTGAGCATCAGAACGGAAAGAAAGGTGCCACATAGGCTGGTCTGAGTAGTTCTGAGTAGCTGTTGAGCTACTGAGATTTTCCCATCCAACCATTTCTCGGTTTTAGAAGGGATGGTCGAAAAAAGAGAAAATACCCAGCGAGCCGCAGTTATCTAGGAGAAAATGCCAGAGGTTGGAAGAGGCTGGACCAGACTGCTGAAGTGATAGGAAGTCAAAAATAACTCAAATAACTAGCTGTTACAGCTAAGGTATGCAGAAGAGACTGTCTGAGCACATAACATGTTGAACCCTGAAGCAGATGGGCTACAGCAGCAGAAGACCACACCGGGCACCGCTCCTGTTAGCTAAGAACAGGAAACTGAGGCTACAATTCACACATGCTCACCAAAACTGGACAGTACAAGATTGTCCAAAATATGTTTCCTGGTCGGATGATTCTCGGTTTCTGCTGCAGCATTTAGACAGCATCAGGATCCATCCTGCCTGGTATCAATGGTTCAGTCTGCTGGTCGTGCTGTAATGGTGTGGGGGATATTTTCGGGTACACTTTGGGGCCTCAGCATCATTTAAACACCACAGCCTATCTGAGTATACTTACTGACCATCCCCTTCCCTTTATGATAACAGTGTACCCATCCTTTGATGACTGCACCATTTCACAAAGCTCAGATTACCTCAAACTGGTTTTTTGAACATGACGCTGAGTTCACTGTACTCAAACGGCCTCCACAGTCACCAGATCTCAGTCTAACAGAGCACCTTTGGATGCGGTGCAACAGGAGCTTCACATCATGGATGTGTAGCAGACAAATCCGTAGCAACTGTGTGATGCTATCATGCCAATACGGAACAAAATCTTTAAGGAATGTCTCCAGCACCTACAACCCACAAATGACTACTAAGGTCAGCTGAGGCCCGGTGAGAACACATACACAATGTATGGGCAACATCTGATTGTGAAGCGATGGCTTACTTCAAATCTTCGGAATAACAAAAACGAAAGCTGGATTTTCCTCACTAACCAAACCTGATGGTAGAACACTTTAAGTCAGTTGTTTTGAGGACGATACAGTTCAGTTGAAGTAGACAAGTTCTAAATTATTTATCATAAAACGAACAAAAGAAAAAGAAACACAAAGTCAGAGAGCTGAAGATCAAAACAAACATCAAAATCAGGGGCATGAGAAGTCTGAGGAACACTAGCAGAAACATGGAGTGGAACAGTACTGTGGATGAGACGCAGGTGGGAGCAAACATAGGGGAAATTAGGGAGCGTGGGACAGACAATTACAAAAAGTAGGAAGTAAAACCAACACAAGACACAGGAAACAAACTAACCTTCAGCGTAAAATAGGAAATACGAATAAGAAAGACAAATGACACAGAGACACGAAGACTGACACTGAACAGGATGACGGACACAGGGGAACGCAGAAGCCGTGGGATGATTTCACGCTTGACATTAAAAACCAGTGGAAGCCACAGGAAGCGTTACAGCTGGTTTCCTGTTAGATCGTGTCGTATTTCGTTAATCGGTGGGAAATACATGTGTTTTGGCCAGCTTAAGTTAAATAATACTAGTTACTGAGATTGGTGCTCAAAATTTCCATCAAATGTGTCCAACAGGTTTTTAAAGAAAACCTTTAAGACCTTTCTAGGTTACCAGTGTTTCCCACTGTTGTACACCTGAGATATGCACTGCTCAAAAAAAATAAAGGGAACACAAAAATAAGCCATCCCAGATCTGAATGAATGAAATATTCTTATTAAATACTTTGTTCTTTACATAGT
>VVHJ01030594.1:6422-16977 GCA_015107715.1 Tylochromis polylepis
TTTAACATCTACAACTCCCTCCTTATCGACACGGCGGCGAGTGGGCTCTAACTCTGCAAGTTGTCATCCCGAAACCTTTCCTAAGAGGGGGGGAGGGAGAGAGAGGGAGGGAGAGAGAGAGAGAGGGAGAGAGAGGTGAGGAGAGAGAGAGAGGGAGGGAGAGAGAGAGAGAGGGAGGGAGGGAGGGAGAGAGAGAGAGAGGGAGGGAGGGAGAGAGAGAGAGAGAGGGAGAGAGAGAGAGAGGGAGAGAGGGAGGGAGAGAGAGAGAGGGAGAGAGAGAGGGAGGGAGAGAGAGAGAGAGAGGGAGGGAGAGAGAGGTGAGGAGAGAGAGAGGGAGGGAGAGAGGGAGGAAGAGAGCGGGAGAGGGAGAGAGAGGGAGGGAGAGAGAGGGAGAGGGAGAGAGAGGGGGGGAGAGAGAGAGAGAGGGAGAGAGAGAGAGAGGGAGAGAGAGAGGGAGGGAGAGAGAGAGAGGGAGAGAGAGAGGTAGGAAGACAGAGAGAGAGAGGGAGGGAGAGAGAGGGGGGGAGAGAGAGAGGGAGGGAGAGAAAGACCGCCACGGTAGAGCTGTAGATTCAGCTTCAGTGTGGAGCACAATTTCCGGAAACCTCTAACAAAATAAGGTCCGTGAAACACTGCCTTAGAACATGACTTTTATTTTGAAAACAAAAATCTTCCATTCATTATTTTATTAGCTGTAAAATTGATCTTGACGCAGTTTCGTTAGTCCTCAGGTTCAGCAGGGGGCAGGTGTAAGAGAGCAGGCATTATCTGAATGTGTGTGTGTGTGTGTGTGTGTGTGTGTGTGTGTGTGTGTGTGTGTTCACTTCAGTTCTACACTTTGCTAATAGCGAGTTGGATAATTACTCAGACTGCGACTTACTGACAACAAGCAGCTGAGTCAAACAAAGTGGCGGTGAGTGAATGAAAAACTGGATTACTTCTCAGTCTTTCCAAAACCCTTACAGTATGCATTCAATCATTAGTTATTATTAATCTCTGGAGCAATAGTGAGCAGTATAGATATATTGAGCCACACGGCACGCTATGATTGCATATGTAATAAAAACAAAACAAAAAGTGCATTACTTCCTTCACTACTGAGTCCCAGAATTTTCATTTAAAAAAGACAAACAGGAACAATACAGTTTTTGAACATTGTAGCCATCCACACTGCAACGTGCCTGTTTTAAACAGCGCACCTCAAGCTTTTCTCACAATCAGCCTGTTTTCAACCCCCCACATCCAAAGCTCCATCCTTTTCCCTCGCCTCCAGTTTAAAATCTCCAATCTCCAGTTCCTGCTCTATCATGTGTGAAGAGGCATGGGTCTGAGAGCAGAGAAACAGACTCAACACGGCTTGACGTGAACTCCCAAGGTGAGCTCACCATCCTGTTGCAAAAAGAAAGACTGACCTGTCCTCTCCGAGGTGGTCTGACCCCTTTATTTCATTTCCTGAGGTTGCCCAGTTGCCTCAGCAACAAGGGTGAGGCTAATGCAGGCAGACTGCTCAATTATGAGAGGTGAACAGGGCTCGCTCATGTGATTAAATCTAAAGAAACAGTGTCCAAATTTTGTGGGGATGACATTTTGTTGTGTTGCTGTAAACTGCATGTGGGCCTCCAGCTCAAATCCACAGCATTCAGGCAAAAGCTGTCAAAACATGCCTGTTTTTATTTAGGAGCAAAAACCAGTGAGGCTCATGCTGCATCCTGGACCAGGCTTCTAATTCAAACGGATAAAAGGAGCTGGTCAAACGGTAAACAAGCCTGACACCTGGAGGCCGAACATATTGCCCACTCCAATTAATGACCTATAACGAGACATGAAAGAAATTTCCTTCCTCCTGTTATCAGTTTCGTTTTTCTTTAAGCCCATCACAACATGTCCTGTATAACTGTGTCCTCTTCATCTCCACGTCCAGTCCACACTTAATCAAACCCAACGAAACAAAACCGCAAGTACATCAAAACCGATTTGTGACAGCGTCAGCGTTTTGTACGCGTTTGTTCAGAAGTATCTGGAATGGTACACAGTTTCTGTTTTGTTCTTTGGTAGCAGGAGCAAAGAGCTACTCAGCTGAATGCGCTGCAGAGAACCTGAAGAACACAAAAAGCGTGCGACTGTCCAACATCTGTTATTATGACGTGTTCGCACATAAGCACACTGTAACGGTATGTTACATACATTTAGATACAAATGCATTCTGAAGCAAAGGAAAAGCGATCGAACCCCTTTAAGCCCAGTGTGATAGATTTGATACGTACAGTTTTGTGAAGTTTTGATACTTTTTGTGATTTTTCTCTTAAAAAAAAAAAATAACCTCAATAAATTGCAAAAAAAAGACAGAGTGTAGCAAATATGATACAAGTGAAAAACTTGTATGT
This sequence comes from Tylochromis polylepis, assembly GCA_015107715.1. Lineage (NCBI taxonomy): Eukaryota > Metazoa > Chordata > Actinopteri > Cichliformes > Cichlidae > Tylochromis > Tylochromis polylepis. The sequence continues at coordinate 8,807 of VVHJ01030594.1, forward strand.
GCAAATTAATATTTAATGAATTTAACAATAAATGTGAGAAGGTTTGATAAACACTCCATTTTCCAAAAAAACGAGCAATTCTTTCACGGTTCAGGCTTTACGGGGTTAATATTCATATCTGAGGTACAGGCCAGAGCGAGGCTAACGCCTTGTGGAGCTATCCATGAAAGAACCAGAAAGAGAAAAAAGACTAGAAATATTAAAATAATTAATATTATATTAATAAAATATTAATCAATTATAATTATGAAGGTGGCAATGTTTACGGGAACTCCTTATTGGCTGCTGAGAGGCAGGAGTGTCCCCAAGCATCACTGCTTCTATTCGACACTGTTATTGACATTTTATTCAGATAAAATGAATGAAAAAAAAAAAACTGCCATCAAGAGAAACACTGAAGCATCGATTGACTCATGGAGCTTATCATCATCATTATAGATGGCAGTGGTGATAAAACATGGACTTCGTCTTCAAGCCTCATACAGCAGAGGCCAGTAAACATGTTGCATATATTGCATGTAACAGGTCATGTAACAGGTCATGTAACAGGTCATGTAACATAGTCACGGCCTGTGTGATTTGGAGCCTTTCTGCACAAATCATATAAAGATTTTTTTTTAAAATAGAAAACTCTTTTTAGTAACTTTTATTGATTTGAACATGAAACATTGCTCAGATTTCTATATCGTTTCAGATAGTTGGACACTGAAAAATCTCGAGATATTTGTCCTAGTTCTAAATGCTGCTTTCCAAAAGGTCAGTGGCATTGTCCCTTTGCATACACATCGAAGACATGTACAGTGTCAGTTGTTGTTTGGTCTCCTTCGGCATGTTAGTCCACACCTGTGTCACTAATTTTATGTCATCACATGTTCATACTGTTTGTAAGCAGGCTACACTTCGTGTGTACTCTCAGTGATGTGAAATTGCCATCAGGTGTGCTCTACACTGTGCTGTATATACACAGTAGTAGCTAGCTATGGCCATCTGCTGGCCTCATGGGGGAATGACATGTTTAGTCTGAGCATGCCTTATTGCTTTCACTTTCCCTTCCATTGCAAAATACACTGACCCGACGAACAAAAAGTGCACGGGGAGGAAGATTCTAGTTGTCCAGGGATGCCCAGGTTGCCTCACAGAAAGAAGGCCCTTGGTTTGAATCCACCCGTGTGGACTATGTATGTTCTCTGTGTTAGCTCTGTCTGGGTGCTTCAGCTTCCACCTACAACTGGTTTAGGTTAACCGGTGATTCTCAGTTGTTCATCGGTGTAAAAGGTTGTCTGTCTGTTGACGTTACTGCTGTGACAGACTATCAGCCTGCCCAGGTCCCCCCACCTCTCACCCTGTTTATTCATTCAAAACATACTTGAGATTTATGCATGAGCTCGTCGTCTGGTCACTCTTTGTCTTTACATCCACTTTATACCTGCAAAATCCTTCAAACGTGAATCACCAGTAGCAATTACCGAGATTTCCTAATAGCATATATATGTGTGGTGTATGTAAGGTACTGACCTAAAGCTCAACACACACGCAAGCACAAACTCCATTCTCACCGTGTGGCAAATGACAGCGAGTGTCCACTTTATTGTTTTTCAAACATGTAAACATACAAGACAGTGACTTTGAAACAATCACATACAGGACATGGTGTCAACCAATAAAATAGAAAATATCATATTCATCTTTATGTACTGTATACCCAAACAAATGAACACTGCAAGTTTGCTAAAGCCAGAATTTTATATATATATATATATGTATATATAAATGAATAATACATGTCATCTACATCAGTTCACTGTGGAATTATCTGTCGTTTCTTTTCTACACAGTCCTTTCCTGGCACATTGCACATAACCTCAGAAATCCTGTTCAGAAAGGATTATTGGTCAAGGATCAGTTACCCTCTTCAGCTTACAGTCTTATTTACACCTGCAAGCGAGCACACTTCACAAACGCAGGCACCATTTAGTTTTGCAAAAAGCAGTACGTGGGAGGTGCTAATAACGTCTCAGTATCATCTGAAGTGTGTCTAATTATCCACACGGATATGGCTGCAGACAGAGATGCTCCAAGTACTGCACAGCACTACAGACTGGCTCACACTCCTGTTAAAATGATGTCTGATGCATCTCCTGACAGACGAAGTGCTGCTCAGTTCGGTCAGCAGGCAGTTCACTGATGGAACTATTACACTTGTAATTACAGGGAATTTATATATTTTACTACCACTTTTTCCAATGGCGTCTTCAACCTAATGTAAAACTTAACAACACATTAATCAGTTGTTCAGTCTTTGTTCTGCTGTCAAATAATATGAAATAAACTTGGCAGCACGCTGGGATCACTTCCAGCTGCTGACCAAAGGCTGCGTTTCGGCTGATTTCCGACCTTTGGATTTGACTGACAACTGCTGGATCACGGCTGGTCATCTCTCATCAGCAGCACTGACCCTAAACGTGAAACTCGGGGTCAAACTCAAACTGTGGCCGAGGTCGTTTGCTCGCTGTACGGGCGAGGCTCATGGTGAAACTGCGGAGATCCTACTGTAGCAGCTGCTGTGATGGAAGCCGCTGAGACGGCCTTTAACGGAAATCAGCCACATTCACATGTTGCAAGATTCTGGATTCATCAGTCTTATCCTGTAAATACAAACAGTATATACTGCTATTAGAGCATACTGTTTGGAAAGGGAAGCGTGCGCTGATGGATTATCTTGCTAATATTTACTCTCTCTTTCTGACCTGGAATTTTCATTGAAGCATCCCGACCTGCAGCCCCTCTGACATGTGCAAAATTAAGGCACAACTCCACCAATAATCACTCCGAGACACTTTCATGTCCACACTGCGACAGTCAAATTAAAGGCAGTTTCAGAATAAATACACACTATGGTCCCTTTGCTGCCATTTTTGCTACATCCTACTGAGGTAGACAGATGCATACTGCAATAGTCACCCGGCCAACCAAACGCTCCCTGATGAGGCAATATGTATCTACACTGGACAAGCAGCAGATCCTTAAATAGTGCACGTCAGCCTAAAAGGAAACAGCACACGCACTTGTTCAGGTTAGGCATGCACGTCTACACCTTTTGTTTCCCGTGTTGTGTACTGTTCTTTTCAGACTTGATTAAAAAAAAAATTTCAACTTGAGGCAACTAAAACAAACAAACAGGAAAATCAGACTCATCTGCAGAAAACAACCTGCACATATTTCAGTGACAGATAATCATTCTGAACTCTGCTTTCAAACGCATGAAACTTTTTCAGATATGATCGTTTGTGGCATTTATTTGTCGAATGAAATAAATAAACGTAGACTGTTGTATTGTTGACAGCTTGTTTAAAGGAGACCTTTTATGCTTTCCTTGTTTTCTGTCGTATATCTACTGTTAGAGCGGCGGACGCTCGCATTAAACGGGGTTTGAATAATAAGGCCAGCACGTGTGCACAAGTCGCTGTCAGCCAAACTGCTCTAAATACTGGGCCTCACAGAGACGTCAGTAAGAGCGGAAATGTCTCATTTGGTCACCGCGGGCTGAGAGGACAGAGGTGCCACTCTTTCTGTTTGTGAGGGGCAGCCAATCAGGAGAAGGTACGACTGAAGGATGAGGAATTACAGCAGTTTGTTTCAGACAGCGGATGAACCGCACCGAGGGCCAGTGTAAGATCAATGATCGGAACAACTGGAACCCACACAAAGCTGCTCTGGTGGAACTGGAAATGAGCAGAACAGGTCCCCTTTAAAAACCAACTGCATTTTATCTCCCTGGTCCACCTTTCGCAACTTTCGGACAATTCACTAGATCACAGTTTGAAAATCAGCCGATAATCATAAAACTTTTCCGCAGCCATGCTTTATTACAGACACCTTTCCTGCTGCCTTATTGGCTGTATAAGTTAGTTATAACAGTCCAAATCTGAAACAGTGACGGGCGGTTACAACGTCTCTTTGTTGTTGTATTTTAAGGAATAGCCAACAGCAGTTTCCAGGCACTCCACCAGGGAGCCTGCTGAGAGGAAGTCCAGCTCCACCTCAATAAATTTGACGTAAATGGCACGACGCTCAGGTGAGTCTCCGCCTGCGCCGTCCTCCTGACTCGTTCCAGCGTCGTGACAGTTCTCCTGCAGGAACCGCGTCACGGCGGAGGGCTCACCATGGACGTAGTGTTTGCCAGAGCCCTGAAAGTGCTGAAAGAGACACTGCTGTATGGTCCTGTCCTCAGCTATGCCCAGGTAGCAGTAAGTGACTTTAGCCCCAGTCCTGTCACCGTGCTCTAGTCCTTCTCCATGAAAGTGGCTTTGAGCCCCATTCTCTAACCCACTCTGAGGTAAGCTGTGGTCTTCACAATCACCCGGGGAAGAGGTCTGAGCAGTGCCGTGAGACGGCGACACTGCCTCGTAGCCAATAGCGTATAGTCCGTACGCCTTAGGAATGTCCCCAGGAAGGAGGTAGTGGGATGTGCCTCTGCTGCAGCTCGTCACCTTTGACTGGGACACGCGGACCCAGTCCACCTCCATGTGCAGCTCAAGGCAACGCGCCTCGCTGATGGTGATGTCCAAAAACTTGTAGTAGACGTTCTTCCAGTTCATCTTCTGAACTTTGGTCATGATGATGCGGCCTTCGGGCTTCTCTGGGTTGAAGTACTCGCGCAGCCTTTTACCAAGTGGCACCTGTGAGCTGATTTCAGCGTAGTGGTAACGCACGTGCTCACGCCAGCGCGTGTTGTACCCCACGGCAAAGATGGCCAGCTTGTTGGAGAGATGTAGCCGGGAAAACTCAGTCCACGTCTGAAAGTGCTCCCACTTCAGCTGCACGGACTCAAGAATGCGGATCACGGTCTGCATTGTGTCCCTTTTTCTGTGTGTGGCATCAAAAAGCAATGAAGAGAAAAGGCGATGTCAGCTTCTGAGAAGTTACGCAGATTTCTTTTATAAACACCAAAATAATCTGGTTTCTAATCTCAAATTGATCTTTTAGAGTACAAACTGTAGCGCTAACACTAAGTTGCACTGACAAAGATGGAGAAGCCTCGAGTCTCGTTGACTTACTGCGTTTGTTCTGACAGCTCCGCTTGTATCTGCAGGACTCTGTGTTTCGGCACCTGGATTTCTTCTGGTGGGAAAAAGCACAAATCTGAGTTCAAAACCACCTGCTGTGTCGTATGTCGTTTTGTGTCACCTGCTCGCTAACACCAAACTCACCGGTCTCCATGTCTCCCTCCTGGAATGCCGAGTCCAGCACCTGGTTGCACCAGTCCTCCTGTGAGAAGTCTTCCAGGGTGCTGCCGTCAGACTCCATCTCCTGATACAGCCCGCTGCTGTTGATGAGCACGGGGGCACAGCTCTGGGAGTCCCAGCCTCCCTGACCGAACACCTTCTCCAGCTGCTCGATAGTGTAGCTGCTCTTCCTTTTACCGATGCCGTGCTCCTTCACGCGGCTGTAGCAGCGCCGCAGCGTCTGTTTGTGAAGGGAGGACGAATACGCCTTTCACAATTTATATCTTCAGTGACGCAAGTACGAAGGGCTAGACCGCTAACTTTATGCAGCAGGCGATGTGCGCGCTACACAATATAAACGCTGATACAGAAAACGGAAATGTATGTAGATCGAATTTAAAAATGTGTTGTGCTAATGTTTAATCAAGTTAAAGGTGATCAGAAAATATCACCGCTGTCCTAAATGTTCTCGTTTCCCCACATCTAAAAGGATTAGATTAAACCACGTGTGGAGGGGTTAAAGCAGCATCAGCGTGCGCTGCTATCATTTAGTTTTGTACAGACTGGGGTCAAAATATTGACAACTTTAGCAAATGCATATTTAAGACATGGCAAAAAGCAGCTAACGCCCTGGTGACGACAGCAGCAGGAAGCCTTATCTGTAAAAAAAAAACACAATGTGGAAATGGTAACAAAGCCATTTACCAATGTTTCCCTCTAATTAATTCGTTTGACATGGTTTCATAATGACCTAAGAACATTTTCACACTTCTTTACATGGTTACCAAAGGCCGACCGACCTCTGCAGTCAGCAGGTTGGTCCTTTGTATCTGTGCAGCAACTCTCTCTGCTAGCTGCACTCTTAAAAGAGCCCCTGTTGCTTTAAGGGGTGATGAATAATCTAGTTTGGTTAAATGCAGAGAAAAATGAAGTAGACGTGTATTTAAGTGAAATCACAATGACAAATGCTGCGATGCTAGTTACACCTGTGCCTGGCCCTGAAAGGCACAGCTCAGACCTAGGTGCCTCCTTCACCACCTGCCTCTCCTACCCTCAGCAAGATGCCTCATCCAGCCACGACAGGCCTCTCCAAGGCATCTGAACGACGCTGCCTGCATCCACTTTATCAGCTGTTTACATCAACTAATCCAAATGACTGTGTATGCAAACGGACGGAAAGGTTAACACTTTAAATGTGTCTGCGAAAAGTAAAAAGCCCTGCGATTACGACTACGCCATAGCGCCCAAATGCGTTGGGATTTTCGATCGTTATATTTCATTATTTAAAAAGCCAATATCCCGACGTACAGATATATCTTTTTCTTTCATACACACAAAACTTAAAGCAACTTCCCTAACATTTGCTACGCCCTGCCCTGCTCAAATCAGCTGGCTGTTGTGTTTTTGGTCTTCCAAATGGGAGTTTACGAACATGCAAGTTCTACAGTTCCATCTGGTGGACAAACTATACAATGTCGACGCTCGTGGTTGAAGGATGCGCCTCTCATCTCTTCTTTTCTTTTTAAAGTTACGTTTTTAAGCCTTTATAAAGACCGCAAATATTAGCAAATAGCTAATAGTGGTCGTTTTCAAAAATAATAAAAATAATAAGTATAAGATTCACTGTCAACATCTGCCTGCCGATAAATCCCCTGGGTTCTACTATAGTGGTTCTACAGGCCACGTTAACTTGGCACAAGGCTTGTGAACCAAAAACTCGAGCTCCCTGCAGCTTTCCAAAAATAGGAATTTACCTTCGTCTGAATGACTTCGACTGAATGTAAACATTAAAGCACCCGAGAACGACTAATCTGACAACAGCAGTAATTTGCGTACACACTGGAAGCGATTAGCAGCCAAGTGGTACCCAGAGGCTGTGGAACGTTATTGATATTTGGCGACTTCAAGTCTCCGTGGGTGAAATAACTGCAGGTGATGCAAAGTGGGTGGGACCCATGTTCAGCTTTCAGGCGAGCGACTGAAGAGACAGCCAGTGAGAGTGAAGAATACCGTTGATTGACATATGACCTGCTGGTAAAGACGTTAGAGGGTCACTTAGGCAACCAGAGCCTGGAATGCCCACGAGTGAATGGCTGTTTTGTTAAAGTGAGCGTGGCAGGAGCTGACATCCTGTCTCCTTCATCAAACCTTTCTTTGCTAATGTGAGAAGCAAGTTACTCAAAGTTTTGCTTATCACGCGTGTTGGCCAAGGTGCTTAACAGGAATAAGCCCGTCTGTTACGACGACTAGAGGTGGGCGGAGCGATCCAAATATCGATACCAACACTAGTATTGGTATCGGATCGATACTAGCACGACTGGATCAATACTTTGCTTTAATCCTTCAAGTTCAGTACGTAGCCCGCTGAACTGTGTTAGTTATTTGGAAAAAATAAACCTCAAACATGCACTATGAAAAATGTCTGAACCTTTTTGTGGTCCTTAGCGATGGAAAAATTTACATCCCAGGTCTCCAAAAACCCAGTTTCAAAACACGTGAAAAGCTGAAAGGTGTGTTTTGTTGCGTTAACTAGTGATGTGCGACACCACTGACTTCCTCTCCGATCCCATACCCAGGAAAATTCAGGGCGGTATCGACGATACTGAGCCGATACCGATACTTTGTACAAAAACTTCATGTGTTATTGTGTTTCAAATTATAGCTTCATAATGATTACAGGACGTCAGACTACTTGTTCTTACTGTTTACTTATGAAGAATTATCATATAGAAATAAAAAACCTGAAGTTGTGTGTTAGTTGACGCTAGTTGAACACGTATATCTTGTCATTTAACACGTATAGACTTGCCTGGACATTTCAACAAAAACATTCAACGTTCACACTTTCCCTCATTCACAGCAGTGCTGTGCCACACTACACATTTTGGTATCGATCCAATACCAAGTAAATACAGGGCCAGTACTGCCGATATCAGTACCGATAAT
>VVHJ01030611.1:3871-27227 GCA_015107715.1 Tylochromis polylepis
GATTTTTTTTTGTTTTGTTTTTTGCCATATCCTGAAGCAACCCTCTGAGGGATTTGTGTCTTCACCCTTTCTCAAACATGTTTGCCTAACATCTTTCACATGTAAGGCAAATGTGTTAAGAACTCCACTATAGAGCCACTTTTGAATATTAGAGCCAATCAAAATGTGGAATATTGTTGCGATATGTGAGACAGTCGCACCAGGGATAAAAAAGGCTCACATAATGCGGAAGACATAGTCATTATACTGATGTGTGAATAGTGCAGCTAACTGTCCAGTGTGTGCACCACTAACAAGTGGACTTCTCATATGCTACCTCATTCAAGCTCTTGAAACAGAGTACAGATTTCTGGCACAACTTCACCTTCAGGTGCACTGCGAAGAACGTAAAGGCTCAGGAGGGTAAAGCTCCAGCAACATTTTGCCATGAACGTCTCGGCTTGCAACCCTCATCAGGATCATCGCCTTTCACCATTCACATTCTATGTAGGCAGCTTTGCCTAAATTGTGCAGAGTATTTCTACTAGTGCGAAAGCACATATGAGAAAGGAAAACCATGGAAAACATGCTGATCTGATTCTCTAGAACACGTCCGAAGCTTGCAACACCCTGAGGATTTAGACCTCAGCTCAAGAAAACAAAATTTAATACCTTCCAAACAAATGTTTTGGTCATGTTGGCTGGTGTCTTGTGGATTCTTCGTAATTTTTCTAGAAATGGCTACAACATATGGGCATATTAACAGTTTCTGTCGATCATTGCACTCTTTGTGAAAATCTAACCACAGGATTGCTGTCTGCTCAGTTTGAATTCACTGATCTGAAGACAATCTGATGACAAGATTTTGATTATTTCTTGATTTTATTTTATTACCAGTCCTCTTGTCCGGGAGCAAGGAATACAGGGGCACATGATGGATGGGGCCTATCGTTTAGACTTCCACAAGATGTTGAAGGGAAAGCTAGATTACTTAAATTAAAATGTGTTGAGTGTAGCCGGGCCATTGTATATTCCCCCACATTTAACAAAGTCAGGCCTGACAATGGGTGTTACTGCTGTAAGAGCTATTCCAAAATATGGGACTCTTAGATAGAAATACACAGAAGTATTGAATAGGTAACAGGACACTCAGAGCCTCTCTCTCCTGTTCTTGTGACCCCTCACTTCTCGATAAAATATGATTCTCCAGTGCAGAGTGGGTACAAATAGCCCTCATGCTAAGGCACACACTAATCATTAGTAAATGGAAAGTGCTATCAGCTCTCAGAGCAAATGTGTTACACAGCCAGCACAATAGAGGCTTAAGATAGCCCGTCATTCTGCTTGATAACTGGACGAGAGAAGAGATTTTTAATAAAAATGGCTAGTTTCATATGAAGGAACCTGATTTAATACACTCATGTTGAATTTGAAACACAGGCAACTATGAGGAGTAACAAAAAAACAAAAAACAAAAAACAGAAAAAAACCCCAAACAGTTAAGTCATTACATTACAGCTACAATAGTTTAAAAAGGCATAATTATACAACTGTGAATCCAGGGCTCAGATATGATTATGACACTTTTATATATATTTTTGTTGTTTCTTTCATCATCTGACCCTGGGGACCAAATTTATTGTACATCCCTGCCTATTTTGAAACAAAACAACAAGGATGAGCTCTCAGCCTGCCACTCTTCTTTTGTGCTGGATGTTTCCAAGCAGTTTGCACACTCTGCCATAGAAAACTACTGTTTTTTAAAGCTCTACTTCAGGGGATGGACCTGACAAATATAAATTGGGTATGTCTGCTTCTCTGGGTGGGTATCCACACATCTCTGCGTAACAGGGTGAAATCATGATTTCAAGTCATAAGTGTAATCACATAAGGATATTGTATTTTTAAAGGCAGTAAAAGCTAACTGTGCAGACCAAGGGAAGTTGTTTGCTGCCTGTGAGATGTATGGCATGCATTCAAAATCAGATTTCGAAGTTTTTACATGTGACATTTCAATAAAATCATCAACCAAGAGCAACGTGCTGAAGACAGTATGTGTTTACAAAAAAAAAAGGGTTTAACTCTCATGGACTGGGAGATGATGATCCACACTGAAATTAAAAGCCCTGCAGAGCAGCCAACCAATTTACAGCAAACCAGTTTGGCTGTGTATTTCCAGGCCTGGCAGTATTGCGCAAGGTTTCATCAGGGTACCCATAGTGCAGGGGACATGCGTGATAGTGGAGCTCTTTGAAAATGCACACCTCATCCCCTAATTTACAGGCTTCAGATGGAACGCACATACCTGTCCTGCCACCCTCAGATAGTTAAGGGATTTAATCATCTGAAAAGGAAAAGCCAGAATTGCACTGCACTACCTGACTGTTACTAACACAATCCCCGCTGTGTCTGTCATCACTGCTACACCGCAAAGTTTACGCGTCACAAATATAGCAAGATGTGGGCTTAAAAGCATATGCTGAGCACAAAATGGAATTTTTTTTTTATCACGTATTATTTATTTCATTTAGGGATGACCTATGCAACCTTCCTATCCCACTGTTAACATCCCGCTGATCTGTGCACTGGTTGAATTCTTTTGTGAATTCACAGCTTGTCTCCATCCGCACCCTCAGAATACAGTAAATGGTGTTAGAAACGAAGGTAAAGAAAATCAATAATTTCAACAGATTACAGCACAGTACACGGAGCCTGGCTGGGTGTGGAGACCAGTGTTCTCCCTGGCCTGCTAATAGCTGCCTCTCCTCCTTGAATTACAACAGAGAGGGCAAGGTGCACAGAGAGGCTTTTCCACAGTCTATATATATCCTCTATACTGGGATACATGGGAAATACAGTAAAGTGCCAACACTGACAAGATGAATGAATCAGTATCTGATTGAATCAACTTTTAACTCTACTCATCTGTAGGGATTACAGATGCAAAACTACACTTATTTTTCCAATCTTTTAATCACAGTATTGATCACTGCCCTTATCACCTTAAAATCCTGAGAACATGGAGTCTTATCTTGCTTCATTTAACTCTAAACTGATGAAACAATTATTGCTTTTTAAAAAGGCATGAGAACAAGGGTAGCAATAATCAAGGGTGAACTGTTTTTACCAACAGTGTCCTTTACCAGTCCTGAGGTGTCGAACGTATGAACATTTTGTGATTCCAGAAGGAGCAGCCATCATTTCTGGTACTCGCTTCATCATTCTTAAGTCTGAAGAATACAAGTTTGAAAATTCAAATATTTAAAAAATAAAATAAATAAAGCCTGCTGTTGCACTTAGGCTGCAGGGCTCTGTTTGATCACTGTCAGAACTGGATGGGTTTCAGCAGTCTTTTTTAATCTGCATAAAGGCTCACTCACACAGGCATAGAGACAGGTTTGCTGCACCAGAAAGCTCCTTTTGATTGCTTTGGTTGGTAGCAGACTGCCGTGGTTGGCTGTAGTTTGCATGGAGGACACTGACTTGTCTGCAAACACTCACTAACCAACCAAAAAGCAGTAGTGGTAGTGAAACATGAAAAAGTGTGATGTAAGCTGGAAATGGAGATCATTCTCTTTTAAAGGACAATTTTTGCCACCATCCACTGGTTAAGGGGGGGACTAACTGACTGGTCCCTTGGACTTCATGACTGGGGCAGTAGCAATAGTTTTCACGGCGGTGAAGATGTGTTTTTCCGTGACAACCAGTGGCTGCCAGGCGGTCATCAACTGGTCTCTAGCCCTGTGTGACTGGGGCCAAATGGAATGGGTATATTTTAGTTGTTGCCATGCTCAATGGGAAAGCCATATTGTTGCTTAGGCTTTACACATGTAAATGCAGCTTTAAACATCATTTTAAAGACTTTAAGTTCAATGAACACACTGTGAATGTTATTAACTTAAAAACAAACAAATGAATGTCAAGCAAAAATCATTTTGAAAACAAAAACAGATTTGAGTCATTTTGACAACACTGGGGTTTACAATTTTACCAGTTTTACCTTAGGTAAAATTTTTACCTGCTCCAGGTCATTTTGACCCCAGTATAACATAATTGAATTAAACGCACAGCCAGCCAACCCAAAGGTGTAAAATCTCCAGAGACTCTTGGGTCTGGCGTCCATTACGTGCCCTCAACACCTCATTGAGGAGGTATCCTAGTCAGATGCTCATGCCACGTCACCTGTCTCCTTTCGATGTGGAGGAGTAGCAGCCTCTCTTGAATGACTGAGTGCCTCGCTCCATTTCTGAAGCTGAGCTCAGTCACACTTCAGAGGAAACTAATTTCTGCCACTTGTATTCACGATCAAGAGAGAAGCTTGGTGGGTGTTCCTGTTCAGTTCAGGCAAGTCCACAGTGATATTAAATACAAATCCTTACTTAAGTAAAACAGAGAACGACAATTAAGAACTTTAAAAGTACATAATGTTCATGCTCACTCATTTATTTAGCCAGAACACACATTCAGATTTTGTTATTTCTTAAAGTTTCTCTTCAGTGTAATGGTTTATATAATTTAAAGTAATGCAAAACTGCATAACTTGATTATTCAATTAAGCAAACAAAACCAAAACGGCCTCTCTGTACTGGTCATCTTCTGTTAATCAGCTCAGTGCTGTATTTGAGAGTGTACACTTGTTCTTTGATGTGCGCATCCATTTCCTGAGTTTTGTTCTACCTGGCTGTGGGCTTTCTCATTACTCATTACATAGAGGCCTGTTAAACCACACAGCCCTGTGGATGGATCAGAGAGAAAAGATCAGGGTGTGCAGGGGCGGAGCCAGCGAGGCGGAGTGGAGATAATCAAACACTGTGTCTTCACGCCTTGCTGTGGCTTCTCTTATTAGAATACAGTAATAGCGTTTCTAATGAGCTACGCTTTACTGCTGGCTGATATTGCTAAGATGATGTGTACACACCACTGTCAAGTTTCAACTGGGCAAAAAGGCATCCAAAGAGAAGACAGGTCTCATCCAATTTAACAAAAATGTTTATTATCAAGTGCCGACACAAAAAACTAATTCTCTATGGAGGGAGATGCGCCCAACAGCCACGTTGTCACGGATCTCACAATGGTGGTCACCCACAAACAGTTTTATACCTGCTATCTCATTCTTAGTCTAAACAAAGCATTGCACTAACCTTCCAGGCTAGACTCACAGTCTCTCAGAAGCTCTACCAGCCTCAGCTGGTTCCCATTATCTCTTCTCCTGCCCCATCCTGCAGGCAGAACTAGGTGAAAGTTCACATCCTAATGCCTTTAATATGCAGGGGCCATGTCCACTTAATACTACACTCTATGATTATATGACATTTTTATTAATATTAAATTAATATAGAATTAATATAAAACTAATATAGAATTAAAATAAAGCACAGCATTAAAACACTACAAATACCTTAATCCTCACACACATCGAGTAGAATGATACATTTAATCCCCTCGATGAATCTGATGAAAGTGTTATCTGTATTCTGTGTGCACATACTCATTGATATCATTGCTTTCCCTTCTTATCAGACAATGGACAGCAAAACCACAAAATAATTATACTTTAGCAAAACTTCAAGCAAGAAGTTGGTGTTATGAAATGACAAAAAATGTGAAAAGTTTTTAAACTTGAGAATGATTCCAACTTTAAAATGTCAAACATTTTGCATCATGAAGTTTTGCTTTTCTGCAGTGATACAACATGCCGCAGCAGCTTAGTCCCATCCATTTATAATGTTTCTTTTTGTTTTTGTGACACATAAATCTGCAGCTACAGGGGGTGAACACAGTAACAACACACTCTTACAGTTCAATGCAATTCAGTGCAACAGTCCTGTAATAAGTTCTACCTTTGAGAAGCTAAAGTTGAAATTGTGTCAGAAAGAAGCTCCCTCACTGTGTTGTTACTGTTTTGTTTTTTTTAATAGCAAAAAATGCAACACCATTGAAAGTGAAGGATCTCTTTTTAAAAGTATGTGATTATTTTTTGCAAGAGTTGGTATTTAACTTTCATAATCAACATTCATTTTTTTTAAACAACCCTAACAAACAATAATATAAACTTACCGCAATACTGATATGACAATTGAAATCCATACCGCGAACCTCCGGACACACAGCTTTTATGCTGATGTTAATGCCAGAGGCAGCTTGAAGTATTATTTTGAAGACTTCAGTTCCAATGTACACAGTGTCTGTGAATGTTATTTACTTAAAAATAAACAAATAGTTTTTAACGAGCTGTTTGGCCATTCAACGCCATATCATGAAGCTCCTGACACACAGCCTTTGTGCTGAAGTTAATGCCAGAGGAGGTTTGGAACGCAGTTCTTATGTCAGCAGTGTTGGTGACTTTTATGCACCTCAGCACGCAGTAACCCCACTCTGTAACTTCATGTGGCCTGCCACTTTGTGACTTACTTGGTCCCTAAACACATCAAATTTCCAATAATGCTACCTAAAGTTCATCATGAAACATCTAGCAGGGAACACATTTCATAAACTGATTTGCTGTAACAGTACCACTCTAACTCACTGAGCTCTTTAGGATGACCCATTCTTTCATAAATGTTGGTAAAGGTAGACTGCATGGCTAGCTGTTTGATTTTATACACTTGTAGCAAATGGAATGAAAACACTAGGTGTGACCCAGTTGAGTGCTTATTTTTCCAATAGTCCAGAGGGAAATAAAGGGATCTTCAGCAGCTTATTGGTCTACTGTTTGGCAGCGAGATGCCAATATTTAGTTATAGGTAGCATGCAGTTTTACTAAAAGAAGCTGGATGAGCAGTAAAAATGAACCAACCAATGCACCCTCATATATAGAATAATTGGTAGTAACTTGCAAAAGATCATACTATGTTTGCAGCAACTACTAAGAAGAACATGTGTTAGTAGACGCCCTATGACAGACCATTGGCGGAGCAGGGGTGGCTTACTGGGCTTAAGCCCGGGTTGTTTTTTCAGAAGCCCGGGGTCTTTTGGAGTGTAATTTTTTTCATAGTTAGATGCCTGACTGACAACTGTATAAAACAAAAGCTACACACAATATTCGAAGCACATAGCGTACACCTAATTTTGGTATGAGCCGAGCTCAGGCACTAGGCGACTGAGCACCTCACTTACGCATGTGAGCGAGAGGAGAGAAGATGCTGCCTGCGAGTTTGCTGTAGGAGAAGTGGAGACAGGCAGACAGAGGAGAGCTTAAGTTTGACCAGGTACCAAAGCAAATCATTCATACTGTACAAATAATGTAAATATGATGGTGTATCACAAAAGATTGATATCAAACTGATCACTTGACCCATATTACGTTACTTGCTCTTCGAGTGAATCAACAAATGGCGAAATGAAAAGCCAAAGAACAATGCTAATTCTTTAGAGTCTTAGCGTACATGTGTGTTTATTTCATATTTTCAGTTGTTACCCTCCACGGCTAAATAAAGCATGAAATCGGTTTCAGTTATGTACTGATATACAACAATGGACATTAGAGGGTTCTTTCAAAGAAAAAGCTCAGGTCAAAACACAGCCTAATAAATCTTCAACTTCACAGCATGTTTTTCAGTCATTTCTAACCCCCCCCAACCCACATGCATAGTACCCTTTAGGCCTAAGCCCCGAGTGTATAAAATGTCTGGCTCCGCCTCTGTGACAGACCAGCAACCTGGGTGTACTCTGCCTCACCTTGTCCATCCTTAATTGAATAAACGGAGGGATGGATGGTTGATGTAGATTAAATTAATTAATTAAATTCATAATTAAATTGAATAATTAAATAAATAATGAAATAATAATAAATCATAAATAAATAATTAAATAATGTAATTAAATTAATAAGTAGATTAAATCAAATATGACTTTCAACCTTGTGACACGTTTTCATCCAATGTAGAAACAATAGTTTTAAATGTAGTTAATTTATTGCTCATTTTTAGATTATTTTGGTGTTAACTAGGTTTACAGGCTGAAGGGAAACTGTTAGGTAGGTAGCAATTCTGCTTTAAAGAGCCTTTAGCATTATAGATATTCAGCTGATTATTATTTAATCCATCCATATAAGTGGAGCACTATGACAAAAAAGTGAAGAAAACTTCAAGAATGTTAAATACAGGCAGCATGGAGGTTTTTAAGAACAAAATGCAGTCCCAATAAAAATAACGTTTCTGTGAAGTCTGAAGGAGCAAGGAAAATAAGCTTTGAACAATAAAAGACATTCTGCATTACAAGTCAAAGTAAACTAAATGTATAATACCCTTATTTCACTCATTAAAAAAGGCAATTTTAAATAATATGTGTTCTTCTGTCCTAAATTTTACTAAATGGTCTGTTGGTTGTGGAAGTGTTCTGCAAATGCACAAATATGAATATGTTTGGTGATAGTGATGATAAATAATTCAGAAAACCTTTAATTTGTCATCCAATTAAAATTCAGCATACATCAAACTAAGTTACTATCTATTTCCTCTCACTCACTTAATTAGAAACCAGCTCAGCCATGTGACATAAAAGGCAGGACACTAATATACAAAGCTACAGGCTAAATTTCCTATTACATATGTAGCGGACCAGCATCCACCCCGTTGGCCCCTCTAAGTTCTGCAGATGAAGATAGCAAGGTGACAGGGTGGCCAGGGAGCGGGGCAGGAGGTTGAGATGGAGATCAGGTTTTTATAAATCTCATTTCTGCTGCTGATTTATCAGCTTGCCCCAGTCCCTGTCATCCACACACACATGTGACCAGCATGGCAAAAGGCTAACTCATTAGTCTGCCTCATCACAGTGGGAGGTTTTTGCAAGCGAGCACACTCACACTCACATGCACATGCTCTTCCTTTCGTCTCTTCCTCTTTCTTTTCTCGCCTATTTCCCCCATTCTCCAATCAGTCTCTTTCACCGCTGCTCTGCCTTTCCTCATTTTCATCCCTTTTTTCTTCTTCTTCTTCCTCATCTTGTTTCTTCCTTCATTCTCTCAGCCTGAGTTGTGGCCTCTCCATCCAGGATTTAATTAAAGCAGTTTAAATGGCCAGGGGTGATCCTCATCATGTCATCCTCTTCCTTTTCTCTTTTTCTCTGGAGGTTAATATCAGCCTAATCCACTCTGCCCCCCTCCCTAAGCCCTTACTCAATAATGCATAGCTTCTCTCTGGCCACCTAGAGTGGCTGAGTTGAATGAAGGCAGAGCGTACAGGCTCACCTTCATAAAGTCAATGACAGTCACACCCATAGAACTGTATGTTGAATTAACAAACAGTTTATAACCTCGCTGACTTGCAGTGTGCTGTTTGTGGTTCTACGTTAAAATACAAATAGGGGCCCTGTTTATTAAAAAAAAGAAAAAAAGAAAAAGAACTAAGGCTAGGATTATAATTTCTCCCTCTGCGAGTCTGCTCGGCTCCGTATGATGTAAATTTTGTCGTCAGACGGTGAGCGAGAACGTCCGTGCAGATGTCCACACGCCTGCCTGTTTTTTTGTGGCCGTGCAGACACATCACCAGGGAATTTACATTACAACGAACCAATGATGAATGCACCGTAGGCGGCAGACCTCAAATAAACTTCAAAGAAGTGTAACAGGGAATAACTGCTCCTTCTGTCCATGTCCAGGTCTGCAGTGGAGAATAATCGGGGCCGTAGTCCTAATACCATTTGTTAATATCCAACCATCCATCAATAATTCGTCTCTCTCATGTCAAAACAAAATACTTTACATTGAATTTCATGTTGGTAATGACAGCAAAGTTCCAAAACAGCAAGAGGGAGCCAAATTTGGTGAGTATAGGGCAAGCTGTAAGTGACAACTGTGTGATGTGACCAAAAAGCTCCAATTATAGCCCTTCATCAAACGTTCTCCCTGAGATGCCTCAGGACATTGCACTAGTCCCTGCCTCTTTAAGCACAAATTTATAATATGAAACTCCATGAATGATAAAAAATCTTCCTTGTCACACCCCTGACACGATGTGTCAACCTCAGTTCCTGAACATGGTGGACTGCTGTTTGGTCTTCAGGTTCTAGAGCACAGGTGTCGAACTCCAGTCCTCGATGGCCGGTGTCCTGGAACTTTTCCATGTGTCCCTGCTGCAACACACCTGAATAAAATTATTAAGTCATTAGCAAGACTCTATAGAACTTGGCCGTTTCTCAGTTCTCAAGTACACGAGTCCGTACTTGTGTTCTCGCTAGTCCGGACTTTGTAAGTTCGCACGGGAGTCCAGACTTCCCGAGAACACGAGAATGCAGCGTGATCATAATACAATTTGAACGGCAGTGTACTTGATGACATCACAGCTCCGGAGTTTTTACTGCCATGCCCTCTTAATTTAACTGTGATTAATATTTGTGATGGAAATTACACATGACATGAAAAAAATTACACATGATGTAGATTTTTTTTTTAAAGAAAAAAAGATAATTTAAAAAAGCACTTTGGCAAAATTTGCTTTTACATGTCATCTGTTTCATAATGTCTAATAAGCATCATACAGTTAAGCACAATCACTACATGACTGAAACACAAGCTTAATCTCTCTATTAATAAAAATAGTATCCATGTATGCCTGAATAATAACAAACAGGTGAGATGTTAGAACGCTTTTATTTTTATTTTAGTGGATACTCAAAACTTACAATAGACAGCTGCTGGGGTTTGGAAGAGAACTGAACTAATATTTTAAATATAATCTGACTTATATGTCATGTTTAACCTGGGTAGCGACAGACCTTGGGGGGGTTTGAAAACGATGTGCCGGCAGTCCGCTGCTCTCGCTGGCTCTAGTGAGATTTGACCACCCGGTCAGCTATCAAGCTGGTGGGTAACAGACGTCTCTGAAAACGTCAGAGCACTTTTGCAAATATGTGATGTCTTGATAAATTGAGCAGATATTTGAAGTTTACACAGCTACATTCTCGCCTGAAAATATCTTAAAAGTTTATTTTGTGACGCAGAAAGAGTAATATTTCAAACTTTATAGCCACGCTCCTCTGGCATTGCTGCATTTGAGTTTTGGACGAAATGCATTCTGGGATATTTGGCTGCACCAAATCCACACAAGTCACCACCAATGCATGCTTGATAAAATGGGAGGAACGAGAACACATCTGGGAATTTTGAGCGTACTTGGCTTGATGCGTACTTTGAATTGGAACAGTACTCGGTCTGATGACGCATCACAAGTTGTCACAGCTTGGCTCAGCTCGACTCTGTTTTTAGGGTTTTCTATTAGGTGGTAGTACCTGGTACCAGGTAATTTTTCAGTATCTACTTGGCCGGCGTTCCAAGTTATCTGATGTGATCCAAAAATGTGACTTCAACAAGCTGTATGCCACTGATTGGCTTGTCACCATCACTTCGATGTCCTCAAATGTTGTGTTTTGCTTGTGTCACATAAAAAAAGGACATCACGGGTATTTCGACTGAATTGCTGTAACAACCCCATTTGAAACCACATTAGTTGGTACTCAGTTGCAATAGAAAATGACGTGGAGTTGACCCGGGTAGGTACTAGTAGAAAAGGGCTATGTGCTAGCCATGGGACAGACTTGTTCAGGGTATACCCTGCCTTTTGCTCTGTGAGATCTGTGATAGGGTCTAGCCCTCCACAACCCAGAATTGGATAAGTGGAAGATGGATGGATGGATGGCTACTTTATAATACTGTCAGGTGTCATTTTGCACCACTGGAAATTATTATTTTAATCATTTTTTCTTGACAATCAGAAAAACAGCTAAACTACTTGTTTCCAGATGCTGAACAGTATAACAGAAGCGCAGACTTGATGACTAATTCAGCAACAAAAGTAATACAAAAGGTTTTTGGTTTTTTTGCTCTCCATATTGTTATGTTTTGAAATGTCTGCATTTTGTCCGTTTGTATTTTTGATATGTTTCTTTTTGTGGTGAAAGCCCTTTTCTGCATTAATCAGTACTTTCTAATGAAAGAACATTTTAGGGTGATGCATTATTCAAAAGCAGCATTCACATTTCCCTCCTTTCTTTAATGGTGTGGTTGATTAACCTCTAACTTTGTGGTCCCAAGCATGAAAAGTGTGCTGTGGCTTAAAGTTGTTTATGCTTTTCTTGCAAGAAAAGTGTCAGGTTTCAGAAACAAATTGTTTTGGGAAACGAACTCAAAAGCAATACTCACGACTTTCAGGCTCCTGTACAGTATTTTTCAGTCTTGCTTTAATTTTCATACAGATATAGACAGACACAACTAGAAAAATGTCAATTCAGCTGTTCTGTTATAATTATTTGTATCAAAAAACCATGGCCCACCACAGGAATGGTTATTCATAAAATCTGAATTAAGTGAATGAAAATACAACTAGATGATTTCTTTTCTATGTAAGCGTCTATGGAACACTGGCAGCTGTGGATGACAATCAGCTATTAAACCAAGCACGTCTAATGACCTTTTCACCAATAGATGTGCTTGTGTATGTGCACGTGTGTGTGGGAGGAGAAGCAGGTAGTCTTAGACTGCTAATGAAGACAGGGATATACACGACAACTACCAATTAAAGTTGTCAGAGCCACAGTGTTCCCAGGGTTTGACAGTCCAGCCTTGCACAGCCGCTGATTTTCCTTTACATGCCTTGCAGTGCAATTAGAGCCTGGTGGGTGTGGTTGGACAGAAATTACCTCATGTGCCATTGTCTTTCCTTCCATTCCAGTGTGTGTGTGTTTGTGTTTTATATGTGTGTATGCAGGAGCAAACACAGTACCCATCAAGCATGCATGGCTCTGAAAAGAGAGCACCGCAGCCACCAATTAAAATACAGGCTCAGGATTACATTAACGCCAACAGGGAGACAATTGCGCCTGAAAAGAACGCATGCACACATGTATGCACATGATATCACACAGACATACAGGCACAATTTAGAAGAGGTTATAATCTTTACCCCTGCAACCCACTAATTTCCCAGTCTTCCTCTCAGTAATCAGGAATCATCTCCTCAGAGAATTCAAAGACTACGAGGAGGTTTCATTTGTTAACCAGCATGGCTAATAGCTGCTTTAGCCATAGTCACAGCCATAAATAGCATATCATGGCTGTTCTCTGTAATCTCTGATAGTGGAGTCGATAGGGAGCGATTAACACTTTACCACCTTACATTAATGACGGTGTCTGATTCACATCATGAAAGCGTGATGATTGACACACAGGAGTGATGGTAGAGGAAAGGTTTAACATGGTATATGCACAGGAATTCATGTGTCATCACGCAATCATCTCAGTTAAGTGTGTCACTTTGATTCTTGGTGATTCTGAATCTACTTATGAATTCTTTGTTTATAAATTATTCCAATTTTAGGATTGAAACATTTGAAGTATGCTGAAGATCAAAATGAACACTTAATAATTATGTTGTTTTGCATTATTAGTAATATTATTTCCGTTATTACGTTTAAATGTATAGCAGCCTCAGCTGGTTGGTGCCTTTTAATGGGGTAGAGCTCTTTACTTTGGAGGCATGGAAACAAGTGCTCAACTTTTCGGAAAGGGTGTTTATCAAACTAAGCAATGAGCTTTTCCTAACAACAACCAGTGGTTTTTGTTCCCATATCAGGTTTTATTGCCTAAACTAGTGGTTTTAAACCTTTTTGGGAAAGCCCAAAGAATGGCCTCTGGATCATCAGGGATGTCATCAAGTTTCTGTGTTGTCAGACAAAGGCACCATTGGCTGGCCATTTGCAGCCCCCACCATGACACCTGCATTTATACCAGACATTTGCTATTAACAGAAGGTTTTTATATGATTTTAAAGGAGCAATTAGTGCATATAAAGCAGTAACTTTTTTATATAGTTGTGTAATAACAACTTGCCACAATTCCACACCTGGAATTAGCTTAAACCTCACCAAATAATGAGTGGAAACGAAAACAAGCAAGCTTTTCCTGATGAAATACCAACTCCAGTCTCCCAGTTAACAGCTGTGTGTGTTTGGCCACTTCCACTTCCCTTCCAACATGCTAATGCTTGCACATTTTGACAAATAATTTGGGGAATGCTCACATGGGTCAGTTTTCTCAAAAATCAACTTAAAGCAGAATCCACTGTGCGTTATCCGGTAGAGCTTTATTTCAGTCTTCTCATAACATCTCATAGGGCTGATCTACAGTTGCTTTAAAATGGATAGTTATATAAACAATCTAATGCACCATAATCAATAATGCTGCACTTTTGTAACTCAAGTGTTGAGCATCATGTGGAGAAATTTTACGCTTTATCACAGTCAGTTTTAAAGAAAATTTAGCTGAAGACGAAACACTGCTCAGGTCAGCCCCGTTTATTCATTTGCTGCTATCATTTTTGTAAAGCATTTCAGTGCCAGCCTTTTAGTAGCTTCTCCACAATAACATGAATAGAATTGAAATTGAAATGGTCAAGTCTGAAGCTGCTGACTACCTGAATCAGCAGCTCATATAAAAATAAAAATACCCGGTATGAATCCTACAGTAAAGTACTGTAACAGAGACATAGAAGACACAGAGAGAAAAAGGTTGAAACGAAGCTGGCAAGAAAAAAAAGGGGGGTGAGTGTGGAGGAATTTGGAGGGAAATAAAAAGTATGTGGGTCAGGGTGAGTCTAAAATAAGAATAGAAGGTGTGAAAGAACAAGATGAAAAGCTTTCAGTAGGTTATTTTGCATCTGTGTATTAGAGAGAAAGAAGGAGAAATAAAGAGAGTATGCTGAGTCAAGATGAAAGCTGAGCCTTTTGGGAATGAAATAATGGTGACCAATGCATTTCGTCTTGTCAGGATAGACCAGTATATGAGTATGTATGTGTGTGTGTACTTTGAAGTCCAGGTTTCTGAAGGGGAATCACTGACTTTTTTTGTTCCCCCGCTGGTGCAGATTTCAGTTCAGTCTTTATTGAAGGTTAAAGGCCGTAGTGAAGAGTTAGACTGTCATATATTAACTAACTCTTAATTGATGGACTAGAAGCCATCCATCCATCTTCAGTGCTGCTGAGATCTAATCTCTTCAGCATTTTCTGTGTCTGTCTTGGAGTCTCCTCGTGGTTGGGCATGCTCAGAACAGCTCACCTTCTAGTCAATCAGGAAACATCCTAGTCCAAGCCAAACTGCGTCATTTACAGTAGCTCCCTTTCAACATGGAAGAGCAGTGATTCTACCATGAGTGCCTCACATATAGCCATAAAATAAGATCACAGATTAGAAGGTAGTAGTAATATTGATAAAATGTTAATGCACCAACATCTGAGAATTTGGCACTCGGAGAATGATAAGAAAAAAAACAAAACAAAACAAAAAAACCCAACAACCCACATTTTTGTTTTTTAATTAAAACAAGTTTCATTTGTCCTGTATTTTACTTTCACCTGTATTCCAATAATTTGGTGGACTACACACATAAACATATCACAAAAAAACCCTCAACTTTACTGGCAAAAAGTAAATCAGAGATTTACGAGATTAACAGATTTAAGCCTTGAGCTGAACATTTTGAGGATTATCTTGGTGTTTTGAAACCAGATGTGGTGAGGAATGGATGGATGGATCTGACTGAGAAGATAATGCACACTGATAGGTCACAAGGAAGACCCACACTAAAACATACCCTGCTTCATCCTGTGATTGACTCTAACTGACAAGTTGAAGATCACGTTGGAATAGACAAAACTTTAAATACTAATTACAAAAGCAAATGTTTCAGGAAACCTGACAAGTGGACAACAAAAATGTCAAAAGTCCTCAGGAGATGAACACTATATAAATTCATCTCTTTAGGAAATTGGAATAAATCCTGCAAAGACCTGACACAGGACCTGAAAGACATCTTGCCCGACAGATGATCCATCTATTTTCCAATGAAGCCTCATCAGACATGGTCTCAGTGGAAGGGTGGCTGTGAAGAAGCCATTTTTAAGGAGAGGAAATAGAAAAGAGTGAGGTATGTCAAATGACATAACTGGACTGAAAATCTACTGAAAACCTGATGACGCGATGGTCAGGAGAGAAGTACAACAGTGAGCATCTACAGCTTTCTAAAACACGGTGGAGGCTCTGTTGTGGTTTGGGGGTGTATTTCAGGCAGTGGTGTTGAAAATTGTTAAAACTGATGGAATTATGAACACAGAAAAGTACCATCAGAGCTCACAATCCAGTGCCATCTGAGCATATGACTGGCAGTCGCTTCATTTTTCAAAAAATAAAAACCCTATCAGCCATGAATTGACCTCAACATTATCGAGGCAGTGTGGGATCATCTCGACATAGAACAGAATAAAAGAAGAGCTTAGAATTTCCTTCAAGAAGCCTGAAGAACTGTCCCTGAAGACTGCGTCAGGAAATTACAAGAAAGCTTGCCTTAGAATTTAGCCTGTGTTCAAATATTGACTTTATAGCTTGTTTGAATTGTACAAACTGTTTTTGGCTGATATACTGTATTTCCATGTATGTTTGATTGTGTTCAGGAAATTGGTGCACTCGTTTCCCATTTCCTAGCGAAATGTAAAGAAATGAGTGCTGGCTCAAGAGTTTTACACAGTGCTGTATTTGAGACAAGTAGTAGAAGTTAGGAAGTAGCTGGTGAGACATTACACAACTTAAAACCCTGAGAGCCAGTGGAGACCAAACCAGAGCTAAAATTAGAGAGAATGCTGGATGTGAACACAGGACACTGGAAAATGGACCGGTCACTCTGTGTTTGATAATTTATCATATCTTATCTTATAGCTTGCTCCTCTGCCAACTAGTGATAGATTTAATTAAAAAAAAAGAAAAGAAAGAGAAACTTTGAATAAGATCTAATTCCAGGGCATTGTCCCCTTTCTCCTTCCAGTTCAGTACCGAGTCCAAATTCTTCCTCTGTTCCACAACTGAAGCATTATTGGAAGGCTCCATTGTCTTGCCAGCATTTGCCCCACCCCCTTCCTCCACTGGTGCATCCAAATTGACACCAGATAAGCATTGTGAATACACAGGGCGCTGCACGGAATGAGCATAGGGGCTTAAGACCCCCAGCTAATTTTCTATTTTAATCACAGGATGACTGAATGCTTGCCAAAGTGTTGCACAAACCAGCACTATCCAAACCAGACAGAAAGGCAAATTATTGTGCCACTTAGCACATCCGAGGGGGTGCAAAATTCTTTTTTATACCATTTTAACACCCACAAACCATACACTGTAATCATTCTTTTTTTTTTTTATAGCTTTCTACATAATTTGTGGTACCTAATGGGGCCAAGGGAGAAGGATGTATTCTATCAAAGCTACCGGATGCAGAACATGATACAATATCTAGTTTATGATTCCAAACTCTTGCCTTTAGGGGTTGCTATGACAACTTGAACGATGCTGGTGCTGTATGTTGTCGTCTGTGAGGGGTTATGGTTCCCTCCCAAACCTGGGGTACTCAGGATAAACGCAGCCAATCAAAAGGGGATGTGGAGGTAATGAAGACTAAGGCGCTGAGAGGCAGGGAGCTTTTAGAAGCCGCCGTAATGCTGAGCACTTCAGACCTGCTCTCTCCGTCTTCCACAGCTCGTCAGATTAGCTGGCCTAGTCTCTATGGAAACCTTGCCCCACATGAGAACACACACAGACACACATCATGAAGATTTTTACTTCCCTCGGTTAAAAAAAAAAATTAAAACAATAAAAATGAAGCAGGATAATTTAAGTGCTACTTGTGATTTCCTGTTTGTTTGTTTTTTCCTTATATCATTTTGCCTCATGGATGTGGTTATGGACTCATCAGCTCTGCTGAGGGAAAACAGGCCTGACTGCAGCAGACAAGCACATATATAAAGTCTGACTTATCAGGCCTAATGCCTCTCTATTCAGGGTGCTCCACAAACTAGTGCTAAAATGTTCTTAGGGTATTTGAAAAAGAAGTTACACAGTCAGGCAGCGATAATACGGCCTATCAGCTGAAGTATCACACTGCAACGAAAATCTACAGGCTCAATTAATTTCTCACCCGAAGGTATATCTTCCTCTGTCTAACTTGATCCCTCCTCATCCACTGAACACTGTAGCCAATAACCATCCCAGGGTAAGCTCCAGCTGAAGGCTGCAGTTGCAACAACGAGGAAGTGCAGCTATTTGGAGCCAAGCCAGCAAGGCAGAAACCACCCACAGCATCTCAGAACACACATGCAGGCAAAAACTGAACATAAGCAGGAGTGTGTCAACACATACAGATATTTGTTTATGGTCATACTGATTCTGGTAAAAATGTAATGATATACTGCATGGGACACACTGGAATGTATTAAAGTTTTAACTATCCAACCTGTCCGAAATATAAAAGAGGACTCATGTTTAATATGTTTCAGTTAGAAGTAATCAGCATCTCCCACTCTGGCATGGATTTAGCGACAGCTAAAAAACATAAGTCCAAATGAATAAATGAACTGCAGCTGCTTGAATGGATACTTAATGCCGACTCTAATGGCAAATCAGTCTCTGCAGACTTCTTTAAATAAATGCAGAATTTTCAGCAGAAATAAACATGTTGACAGCCTGGAATAAGAAAAACAAACAAAACAAAAACTGTTTGGGTCTTAATAGCTAATCTCTTCCTCTGTGACAAGTTTACAGGGGGTGAATTTTATATTAAATTGCATAAAGGCTTAAAGTTGTGTATCATTAGAAGCACAATCTCCTGGAGTGACAGGTGAGGCTGCTTCACTTTCACTAATTCAAGTCACTGAACTGGAGCTTCTGACCATGCTTGTGGCATTGATGCCTTTTAAGGCAATAATGAAATTTTCTTACCAGTAACATTAGCTTGCTGTGCACTTAATTACTCTAGAAACCAATCTTAGCGCTAATTAGCAGGTATATGCTTTGGAGCATTGCACCTGCATCTACAGATGCCCTTGCTCACCAAGCCAGCTTAGCGTTCCGTACTCTTGCTTAAATGTGGTCAATTCTGCTTCCCAAAAAAAAACAATAAAACCCAAAAACCACAGAATGAGGCTCAAGGCTTTACCATGGAGTTCACACCCCAGTGGGTGGTGGTTACATCTTTTGGAAACTATTAATAAGACAGCAAATTATGCACACACAGTGCTATCATGCAACAGAGGAGGGAGTGACTGTGAAGACTTCCTGCTTTAACTACCATGAAATTTTTTGCATATACTACAAAAGCATTATAATTAAATCATTAGATGCTAAAAAGGGAGGCAGGGCAGGGATTGGGGTACTACTGCCTCCATTACGCCATGGGCATCATTAGGTCCCAATATGTAACAGATGCGCGGATAATGAATAATTGCAAGTAGGCACATATTCACAGAGCACATACAGTAAGAAGATATGCAGTGCCACATCAATCAAAGAAGACAAGAAGGATGTGGAGAAAGCCAAGTTGTCTTCATCTCTCAGGGAGCTTTTTATGTCCTCCAGCAGGTTTTCCAAGCAGCTAAATCGCCTCCTGCTAGCATCCCCCCTGTCACTGTGTGATCTGATAAAAGTGAGAATACAGAGCATTTCATCTGTGCAGCTTGCAACGATAAGACTCGACTTCAAAAAGCGGCCAGGTCTCGATGTTCAGACGTTCAAAAAGGACCCGGTGACAGTCCGTTCCTTTTGTCCGCAGTCAGCTCAACCAGACAGTAATCTGCGGCTATGTCCTCCGAGCGCCATGTGGTTCCTTTGAGGCTTGGACTTTAGGTTTGACCTCGCAGCTATAAGCTTTCTGTCAGGGTTCGACTGTAAGCAGTGGACAGTGGATAGAGAAGAAGAACCGGCGCAGGGGCATATGGCACACCATAGATAAAGACAGGATCAAACTGTGTGACACAAAGATTACTGTCAGTATAAAAGACAGCATACAGTTCTTACATCTCTGATAATCACATTTACTGTGTTGACCTGTTATAGATTGTACTGTTCCTGTTGCATAACTGTCATTATAGTCCATTATTAATTGCCTTTATTCTCACTAAATGTCTCCCCTGCCACTCACTGTCTCAGTTTCTCTGCTGCTGCTACTGTGACCCTGTCTCCCTTCAAGCATCATTTAAGGTTTATCTAAAATAATCCAATCTAATTAACACTTCAAGTAAAGTCACTTAGTGGCTCGTTAAATGTAGTGGATCCTAAACTGGAACCAATTTGCTTTCAGCTGTATCTACTGTAGTTGTCAATTTTAAATATTTTAACCATCTGTTACATTGTAGAATGTGTCATTAAAATTGCACTCAATTCATCATATTATGTACAGAGTCTAGACCCAAATAATAGGGTGTTTTAGTGGCGAGTCAGAAAGCAGGTTTTTGCCATTTCTGACTGACTAGGAAGCATTCATATGCCCTTAAAAAGCAGTTTAAAATAATCTTGACAGCAATAATTTGAGCAAATAACTAAGACCTGCCAAGCAATGACAAGCCAGTGGGGGGGGGAAAGGAAAAGAAATGTAAAAGCCCCTAAAATGTGGAAAATGGAAACATACTTTAATCATTTCAAATTGAGTTAGTGATTACTGTTTTCTTTAACCAAGAGGTGACATTTCATGCTTGTTGCCCTCATTACGCCCCTATTGAAGAAACTTAGGGGTCAAAAGAGATGCAGGCACCTCCAATATTCTTTCAGACACAGGACTATAATACCACATCAGACTCTTAATTCTGTGCATCAGCTTTTCTGGTCGCTCACTGGCCTGCAGGTCGACCAGCCCATAGGGAAAAACCTTCCGCTTCTCCAGATGGCTCCTCAGCCTCTCCTGCCAGCGTCTCATGCTACATAATCATAGCCAGCTGGTTTGCTAGGTAACAGTGGGGTCAGGATGCCCAGATAGTAATAGCTATGTTTTGCAGAATAAATAAACAGCCATGTTAAAGCAGCAAGAGCAGGTTATTGTAACCTATAGGACCCCTAACTGTCATGATTTGCAAGGGGAAAGATGTAAAAGCCAACTGCACTTGAGTCAAGGTGTGTGCAATATCACTGCAATCATGTTTTGTGACATTTCTCTAATGTTTCTGGGAAGTTTTAACCAGAACCCAAAGAAATGAGTAAGACAGCTGCATTTTTAATATTTCTTCTTAATATGAGATTGTAACAATTCTTCAAAATCAAGTCTGAACAGGAGTAAATAAAAATTTCTCATGGCGTCTCCTAGTGGTGGAAACAGTAAAGACACTGAGCAGACTGAAGTGGATGAAACATTGGACTCGTACGATGTGAGAATATAATCCAACTGTTTATCAGAGGGAAAGAGTAAATTTTAACACTAGAATCCCTGACCCTTTTTTTTCTGGTGAAAGTCCCTACTACTAGATTTACTAACCCTGCGCAAATTTACGTAAATTCCCTGAACCTAAAACCTCCTAGCACCCCGCGGAGCTCCATTGTTATCCTGCTTTTGTTATGCAAACACACCCTCCCCCAACCCCCAACCAGCAGGCCAAACCTCTGTGTTACAACCTTCAGAAATTCCTGCCGTATCGATACAAAAGACACACATTCACAATATATGGGTACACAAGTCTGTTTTATTTCAAAGTGTTTCAAACCTTACAGCGTTTGCAGACCCAGTGTCCATCATCCCTGCATTTGGCACAGGTGAATTTGTGACATGTTGCACAGGTAAACCTGCTGCGATTTCTGTTGCAGCTCTCTTGCACCTGGCACTGCGTTGTCTTTACAGTCCCAGGCACAGCAGCTACAGCAGCCTGCCTCTGTGCTAATATTTCCTTGTGCTGCATGAATCGGCAACGAAGTTCCTGGGCAAGAAGACTCAGAAACAATCTTCTTTTGCCTGTCCACCCTGTACATGCCTTGTACAAAATGTAGGCATTCACTGCCGCCAGGTCCAGCATATTGTAGAAAACCGCTACTGGCCACCTGCGTGTTGCTGCTCTTACAGAATACATCCGCGCCATTTGGTCCAACACGTCTACACCACACTGTAAAAGCAGAGAGAGAGAGAGTCATGAGTATATGTGCTTTTTTTTCTATAGGCCTGTATAGCACACATCAGAAAACATAGTAGCACTGGTGTAAAATTATACACACATTCACATACCTTCATGTGGTTATAGTCTGTTATCGTGTTGGGTTTCCTCTTTCTGCGTCACCGATCGTCACGTCTTGGTGCATGGAACTCAGAACACACACAGTCTTGTTTTTTTAGGTGCATAAATTGTCAAGGAGACCTGCCACTTCTAAGCACTGAAGTGGAGAATACCTCTCGCTGTGCAGTGTCTTTTGCAAAGTGAGGAACTTCACGCCGGACTTTATTCACCGTGCCCAGTAATGTTGTTTTGCGCTGCAGCAGTCTGTGCGACAGTGACAGTGAAGTAAAGAAATTGTCCGTTGTGACATTTCTCCCATCATCCAAAAACGGCTCCATCAGTTTCATGACCACGTTCTCTGCCAGCCTCTCTCCCTTCTGACGACTGGGGTCCTTTCCCAAGTAAGGATATGCACTGCAGACATATTTGGTCTCCAAATCTGTGGCCATCCAGAACTTGATCCCAAATTTGTCTGGCTTGGTTGCGATATACTGTGTGAATGGACAACGAACCTTGGTAGGGAACAGCTGTTCATCTATGGTAATGTGTTCTCCTGGAGTGAAACTCTTAGCGCAGTTCTCGTTGAAGCGTGTCCAGATGTCGGAGATTGCCGCAAATTTGTCTGTTTTCACCCGTTCTGCCCGCGTGTCCTTGTCATCAAATCGAAGGTGTTGCATAATTGAACTGAATCTATCTCGGGACATTGTCTCTTTGATTACTGGCACCAGAAATCTTTCTGACCAACAATCCACAATGGCACCAACGGGACACATGATTGCTCTTACAAACAGAATTGAAATGAATGCCATCAGTTCATGAATTGACAAATTCCAGTCCGGCTCTGTTCTGCGGGCTTGATGGACCGTACACTCCCTGATGGTCTGCAGCATTCCCACGTCTAACAGGCAAAGGAAGCTTTGGAGCACACTTGTAATCTTACGCTGTCGGAAGATAAACAAATAGAGAATGGTAAATTGACATGAACCTCACTCTAAATGGGGTTATATAAATATCATATGTACTATGGCAATGACAAACCTTAGCAGACTCTTTGGGTCCAGGTTGCGCAGTGAAGCACGAGCGATTTGCTACTGCACTGGGCATTCCAATGTCCTCCTCTACCCACACAGTGCCGTCTTGTGCCGTGTGGCTCAGGCAGGGCTTTCCAGTACCACGGTGCCTCTTCCGTGGAGGCATGTTGGGTTCTTGTTCTGTCTCCGTTTCAGATTCTTCTGAGGAGGTATCAGTGGCCTGCTGGACACATGAAACCTCTCCTCCATCAGAGTCTGCGTCGTCCATTTCCTGAAGCAAGGCCAAAGCCTGTTGTAAGGAGAGGTTCTTCCTGCGTGGCAGTGATACGGAGGCCATCCTGATGTGCGTT
>VVHJ01030623.1:0-11218 GCA_015107715.1 Tylochromis polylepis
TGGTGGATGGTCTCCTGGGGGATCTCCTCCCAGACCTGGACTAAAGCATCCACCAACTCCTGGACAGTCTGTGGTGCAACGTGGCGTTGGTGGATGGAGCGAGACATGATGTCCCAGATGTGCTCAGTTGGATTCAGGTCTGGGGAACGGGCGGGCCAGTCCATAGCATCAATGCCTTCGTCTTGCAGGAACTGCTGACACACTCCAGCCACATGAGGTCTAGCATTGTCTTGTATTAGGAGGAACCCAGGGCCAACTGCACCAGCATATGGTCTCACAAGGGGTCTGAGGATCTCATCTGGTACCTAATGGCAGTCAGGCTACCTCTGGCGAGCACATGGAGGGCTGTGTGGCCCCCCAAAGAAATGCCACCCCACACCATTACTGACCCACTGCCAATTTAGCGCACACCTTAAATGTGTGCCTATGGTAGCAGTCTGGTGAAGAGAGTCGTTATAATAGAAACAGGCTTCATTAATTGAGTCTCTGATTTTTGACTGTAAGTCGTATGAAATTATGTTTATATTGCATTCTGTAGCATTAGTTACATCTCTTCAGGGGATAAAGCCAACCAAAAATGCCTGACTGACAAACGTTTCTATACCCTTCGACTGGTGGTGTTAACATTAGCACCACAATTGTCCAATGGTGGTTTAGGGCAAAAAAAAAAAAGAGTTTTCAGTTTCTATATCTCTGATATATGTTTGATATGTCACATATTGTCAAAGTGCATGCAGATGAATTTGAGTAGGCCCTGTGTAGACCATGAACAGACATGAGTCCTGTCCATGGTCCTGAAATTATAACAGTTTCAATAATTTAATATTTCACTGTTTATATGAGTGTGATAGAAGTATATTAAGGGAAAGTATGCTAAAGTATGCTGAAAAAGAACTGGGCACCAAAAATTACAAGTTATATTTCCGCTGATATTGCTTTCGGTTGCATGTTCCAAGCGAAGTCTGAATTCAAAGAGCAAATTTAGAATTAGGTGACTCGGTGATTTATACATTTTTATCACATGTTAATTCTGCACAATGCCTCCTCTGCAGACCCAAAGATGGCTCCATATAAAGCACAAAAAGTACATTTTTTGTTTTACACCAAAATTCAATTTGAGATGATGCAATGCATAAGTAAATCTGGCTCATAGTTCCTCAAAAAAAAAAAGACATAAACAAAGACGTATAAAATATAGTTTTGTTTTGTTGTTTTGTTGTTGGTTTTTTTACTGAAAATTTTGCATGCCACAAAACATTAAACAGTTCATAAACATCAGATGTCATAAAATGATTTCATTTCAGGCACCCTCAGAAGGTTATCCAAGAAGTCCAGTTTAAGAATAATATCAGTTAGACAGCTATATCAGACTAAATTATCTTGTAGTATGACCATTAGTTTTTATTCCAGAAAAGAAGAGTGCCCCCCACCTGGACAGTTGGTGCCAGGTGGTTAGGTACTTTGGGAGCCCTAACTGGCCAGATGTCAGTAGCATCGATGGGCCCATCTGGGCATTTATCCATCAGTTCCACATCGCGACCATAGGTCTGCTGCCAACTGACTGACCCTCTGGTCATGCACTAATTTTCTGGACCTACTGTTCCGTCATCATGACGTATGACCCAGGACTCACTTTTTTTTTAGAAGGAGAGCTTACTGAAGCTTACTCATTTAGTATGTATTGAGTAGTAAATGCTTGGTGTATATTACTAAAGGTTTAAGAAAGAACAACACAAACAGATTTTTGTGACAAAGTAAAAATGAATGCAGCTTTTTGATATTCACTACTCTGGCTTTTTACAGTCATTTCATAAAGTATGAAATGTGTGACTTTCATTTCAGAGCTGCTAATTGGATTCATTTGTCCAGTGTGCTTTTTGATAGCTTCTGACTGTTCAGCGTGACATTGATTTAGGAAAAAAAGATAACACTTATTGTGGACAGACTTTTTCTTATTGTTAATTACCTTTGAGTGAGTTTTTCAGTGAGATGAAAGCCTCAGAGTAATAAGTGCAGACACAAACGCAAACACTTAATATAACTGGGAAATAAAATGAATTGGATGGACACATTTTTTAACTATTTTGATGTTTTTGTTCTCTGCTAGACTGACTCCTGTGAATAAAAGTCTGTCATAAATTCTCCAGTTTATACTAACTTAATTGAATGTAAATTACATCCAAAATGCAACATTCATGAATTTCTATACTTTTAAATGTATTAAATGTCCTCTATGAGATAATGAACTTACAGATAATCACGGCGTGCAATCCTTTCTGCTGTATTCAGGCTCAAAAATGTTGCAACACTGTCACATACCTGAGTTCCAGTGTCTCGAGCCTATAACAAAAGCGCTCATTTTCAACTGTGTTGTATGGGCAGAGCTCTTTACACATAAAGAAGATGATGGATTTTGGTCATGTTCTTAGCTTGCTCTGAACTTGGAGGTAGGTCAGTCAAACTAAGTGAGTCCAGTGTTGGCTGCTTTGTCAATTGATCTAAGTTAAGGTTAGCTTTGCTGTCACTGGCTAACATTACCTCAACATGTTTGTGTGTCAGATGATCCCTTATGTTTGTAACATTCCCAGAGTATTTTACTTTCATACGACACTCCTTTCAAATCCCATGTGTCAAATCCATCTCCTTTTTAAAATGTCTCTATTTTTGATTTAAATGTGGATGGGGCTTTTCAGATTTCTTTTTTCTTTGTTCTGGTAACTACCTTCTGCAATTTTACGATTTTATCTAGTACTAAAAAACAATTAAATTTATATTTGCAATTTTTATAATAAAATATCGACATTGAGCGTCACTGGATCAATACAATATTTGTATTGCAATGTATTAGAATGTCAATATTCTCCATTTGTTTACTCAAGATGAATAAATTTTTTATCACCAGATTTAAGGGGATATATAGTCTCATGCAAGAGGGGAGAGGTGTTGTCCACAATGGACATTAGCTTGGCTAACATCCTCATCTTACCTGTCTTGGCCAGTCACAGAACTGGTCTTCTTCACCAGTCTTCTTGTTCCTCTCTGTGCCACCTTCCCAGCAGACAACAGCTTTAAAAGATAAAACCTCTATCTCTTTCGTCTTCCTGGTGTTGATGTTGCAGGTGGCTGAGTTTAGACCAGATGACAAAGTCAGTGATGACCTTCCCATTTTTCCAGATCGTTCCCCTGTGAGATGCGCATCCAACAATGGCTGTATCATCAGAAAACTTCTGGAGGTGACAGTTAGGGGTGTTGTATCTGAAGTCTGATGTGTAGAGTGGAAGGGTAACAGAGAGAGCACTGTCCTGAGACGGGCCACATTCTGCATACCAAATTACAGCTTCTTCCTTAGCAGCGCTGGTTGAATTGTATTGAAAGCACTGGAGAAGTAAAAAAAAATATGACCCTCACAGTGCTTCCAGGACTCTTCAGGTGTGACAATGATCGGTGGAGATAATCCTTCCCAATATCAGGACAGTAAGCAAAGTGCAGAGGTTCCAGTAGTGTGGTCAACAGAGGTTGCAGGTGGCTGAGGATGATTCTCATTAGGGTCTTCATCAGGTGAGAAGTTAAGAAGTGTTTAGGCTCCTTGAGCTGTACAGAGTTTGGCACTGGAACCACACAGGAAGTCTTCCACAGGATAGGGACCTTCTCCAGACTAAGGCTCAGATTAGAGATGTGCATGACCACCACACACAGAGCTGATCTGTGCAGCCTCTGAGCAGTCTGGAGCTGATACCATCTATGCCTGCTGCTTTTCTGGGTTCAGTCTTATTTACCTCCTTCTTCCCTGCATGACATTTTAGTTAGAATATCATCTAATTGTTTCCCACATTATAATTCAGTGATCAAAAACATCTTTGATTGAGTCACATTTACGAAATGTTTCATCTCCCGCACCAGTAATATCTCAGCATTTATAACAATTTACCATTCACAGCAGTAAGCCCAAGCCAATAACATTCAGTTAGCAGACTGATGAGTCTGATCAGACTGCCAGATGCACTATCACTGAAACCAGATCCTCAGAGAAAATGCCTTAAATATGAAATATGAACTTTTGATGATTGTCCAGCTTGTGGATAAAATTCTAGTAAAGGCTAAACACTGGAAAGTCACTTCAAATTTTTGTTAAAACCATTTGCATCCATATTTAGAGGCAACGGCTTATGGAGCAGTCTACCATTTGTTCCTCTCAGTCTTTGATCCCTTATCAGCACTTGATTGATTGATTTTGACTCCAGCCTCTTTAACTCGAACATGATCTGTGTGTAGAAGTCAAATACAAGTGTGTGTTTGGTTTGTGCGTGAGTGAGAGGGTGAATTAATAGTGTATCTTCCACAAATGTGATTAGTGTTTATGCTTGCTGGTGTGTGTGTGTGTGTGTGTGTGTGTGTGTGTGTGTGTGTGTGCGTGTGTGTGTGTGTGTGTGTGGGTGGGTGGGTGCACGCATGCGTGCGTATGTGATTGAGGTTCTGGCTGTGGCTGCTCTGATCTTTATCAAAGAGACTGGAGGGGACTGACAATACCCACTCCTCTATCTATCATCCCTCCATCTGCCTGTCTCTTTGCTTTCTCATTTTTTGTCATTCAGTCTTTTGCTCTCTCCATTCATTTCATTTCAGGTCAGTTCAACTCAATTCACTGAATCCAGGTCAGGTAATAGCATCATGGAAAGGAGAAGGTGACCCTAGCAGTGGAGGTTGATTGAAGGTGTGACACCTTCACCTATGAATGTGCCAAAAAATGAATGCAGCTTGTAATGTAAAGCTCTTCGAGTGATTGGTAAAGTATAAAGTCAGTATATAAATTCCACCTTAGCAGTATGTTAAACTTTTTAAACTATATTTTCATTTACAGATACTTTACAAACACAAATAAATCCCAGAATTTTTTTTCATTTATTTTTTTTATGAAGTAACAGGAGGGGGAGCTTTGACTCTATCTTCTGCACTTTCTTGGAGTGGTTTCCTGTGAACACCTGTGGGGTTTTTTTTTGTTTTGTTTTGTTTGTTTGTTCTGGGGTTTTTTTTTGTCCTCATGCTGCCAAAGCAGCTCAGATCCATCAGACCCATTATTGGTTGGAAGGTTGATCTTGCCAGATCTGGGGACACCTTGGGCTCTTCACCCTGCAGAGCACATTGTCCTGCTCGGAGACTGTGCTTGGTCTGCAACATTCATACCAGGAGCCAAGGCTAGACGGCACCTGTCCCTGATTTCAATTCTAGGTAATCACGGTATGAATAGTCCCTACTCAGCCATCCATTTGCCTTTCTTTCATTTTCTTGCTCTCTCTGTGTATGTTCTTATATTTTAGTCATTTTCTCCCACAGATCGTGCATGGTTTAACAGATGTATTTATCACGCACATTGCACACAAGTAAGCATGTGGGTATACCCACATTTGTACACAACTATGGCTCAGTTCATACATTTAAAATGAGAACCAATATATCAGTTCAGTCCCATGAGAAAAAAAAAGGTTTCATAGGCATGCACTGAGGTACACTGCATTTGTGTGTCTTAGTATATGCATGTGTATTTGTGAATACAACGTACAGTGTAAGTTTCCTACACATTCCCATAGCAGCAAGTTGTTATTTATACAAGAGGTGACAAAAGGAGTAAGATGAATGAGGACCATGCAACATGTAAGAGTACCAAAAGGCAGTGTGGAAAGAATGGAAAACTGAAAAAATGAAGCTGAAGAAAAGGAAAAATAACTGGGAGAAAAAAGAAGAGAAGACTAAAATGAGAAAAGCAAATATGTGCCTTGAGATCGGAAAAAAGTGAAATAGAGAGGCTACAGGTAAGGGAGAGGAGCTGAGTCTAATAATGTAATGTGCTCTATGCTTTCTAGGTGAGCAGGAGAAATCGATGTTTGCTGTGTGTGTCTGTGTGTTCACTATCTAGAGTGTGCATTCAGCTCCTCGCTGTTACAATTTCTGCAAGGTCATCTTCAACAAAGTAACATCAGCTGAGACAATCACACATACCCACTTATGTAAACGTACAGTGACGGCAGATGTGGAGACAAGACTGTATGAAATGAAGTTTTAAAGAAAAATATGCCTTCTGTTTTATCCATGCCAATGACTACCTCTATTCCAAAGCAGCTGAGAAATTCTTTTGTAACCAATGCCATCACTATGTTTTTCAGCAACAAGGTTGCAAAGGAGCTCATTGGTTTTATCTGTCATTAATATATAGGTAATTTATGTAAGAAGTGGTACTCCTCTTACCATTGTCAAAATCAAGTGGTATTAGGTCATTATCTTGATCATTGCATATAATTATATAATGGTATAGTACAAAATAACTTCAAAATCTCTCACTGTCAAGCTTTCACGGACTTTCCGCACAATGTATCAATTTGATGTCTGGATGATATAATTACATTAAATTGCTGCTAGACATCTCACTGCCCATCTGGGAAGAATACTGTAGGTTCCTCTAATTACCAAAGTCCAGAAAGTGACAATTTAATGTGATACCTGGATAAAACTAACTAATTCTGTGATGTATTTATATTAAGAAGGTTCCAAGTGTTTTATTGCATAGGAAGAATAGATGTCTATCATCAAAGCTTGTCCACAAACGAGCCATTACTGTGAAAGCTGATTAATACTATTAAATAAAAGTATGAAGTCTTTCAGCACTTGAATTGGCAAGGAAGAGGTTTCACACTAAAAGAAGTCCAGCAAATGATATATTGACCTCATATCTGAATTATATTAAACACCTTTATGATGAAAATATATGGAATAGCTGCCAAAGCCCTCTGTGCTGGGACAGGATAGAAATTACATCGAATGATATATTGATTTGATATTCAGGTCTGTCAGACAACCACTGGCCACCTGACTAAAATATATCCTGGTACAGAGTTAATATAGGTGTGCAGTTCTGTGTGTCTGCGTGTGAGTGAGTGAGTATGTGGGTTGATAATAATATGGCCACCTGGCCAATGTCAGTCCATCATTCAGCTTTATATGAGCCAACCAATCAAACGGCCTCCCTTCAGGGTCTCCACCTCAGCCCATCCAATCAGCTCCTTCTGCCAAGCAAGAAGGAATGTCACCTGATTAGCATAACGACAAAAATGAACAGGGTCATGCTGACAAAGCAGTCCTTGATGCCGTGAGTTAGACAGAACTCAGAGGCAGCATTTACACAAAACATATCCCTTAATACTGTCAGCCAGTTAGGATTTTCACCAAATGTATCACCAACCCATAAAATGTGATAAGGAACATCAGCAGAGTGGTCTCTAACCTCTTTCAGTGGCCTCTCATCAGCAGATTTCATTATTTAAGGGCATTCCGTGGGGTTTTTCACTCAATATTTAATCATCCAATTAATTGTTAAAATGACTATCAGCCCTGCATTCTCCAGCCACTGTGCTCTGCTTTCTATCAGCAGATTTTGTTATTTAACTACCCCACTGCTTTTAATATCGCAACTACTGTTTCTTAATAAAGTGAACAGCAGTATTACAGTGGAAAGTATAACAACATAGCACTGCTAGTTTTGTGTGAGAACATCTGCAGCATTGAGTTTAGGCTCCTCCCCCCCCCTCCCCCTAAAACTGATGGCTGAGCATTTGATTATTCTGGTAATTAGCAGCTTTGGAAAGTCTTTTCAGGGAAAATGTTAACATAAGCAATATAACAATATAATGGACCTTGTAATAAAGAACACAGGATTGCTGATCAAACTATTTCCACTTATTTGACTACTTGCTGTGAAGTATGAGCCAATTTAGTCAACAAACATTCCTGCTAAAAGCTTTCAACATAAAATGAAGGGTTAAAAATAGACGTTTGTGTCAGAGAAACTCTGACTTAAAGGTTTTGATCTCAAATCTTTCAAACTGATTTCTCTATCAGTGCTGTCAATATTGAGATTAATACAAATAGATACACTCACTTTCAATTCAATTTTATTTATACAGCGCCAAATCACAACAACAGTCGCCTCAAGGAGCTTTATGTTGTAAGGTAGACCCTACAATAATACATACAGAGAAAAACCCATGACCCCCAATGAGCAAGCACTTTGGCGACAGTGGGAAGGAAAAACTCCCTTTTAACAGGAAGAAACTTCCAGCAGAACCAGGCTCAGGGAGGGGCGGCCATCTGCTGCGACTCACCTGCTGCTTTATTAGGTATATCTGTTCACCTGCTTGTTAACAGAAATTGCTGGTTAATGTTAATCAGCCAATCACATGGCAGCAACCCAGTGCATTTAGGCATGCAGATATGGTCAAGATAACTTGATGAAGTTCAAACTGTCACGGCCGAGGCCGGAATAAACCGATTGACTCAGTAGCGGAACACACACGGTGGCACTGGTAGCGTGATGAACAAAACTTTATTTTTACAAAGCAAGAAATTGCGAGGACAACTAGACTGTGAACTATGAACTAAGATTGACTAGATCTGTGAATATAATATTAAACTAAGACTTGGAACAAACACAATTACATTGACAGGCAACTAGGTCATGAACTATGAACTAAGATTTACTAAGCCTGTGAGATTAACAAGAAACTATGACTAGACACAAATACCATAAGGTTAAACATGAGAGAACTTAAATTCACAAGTAAGGCTTAGACTCAGGGGCATGAAGGAAAGGCACGACCTCAGGAAATGCAACGGGAAGTTGGAGGTCCGGGTGAGGTGGCAGGGTTCCCAGAGCGGTGAATCCGTAGAATGCAATGACGACGGCTGGAGGGCAGGCAGGGTAGCTGGGCTGACTGGAACTGAGAGGAGCAGAGCTGCCAAGGGCGGACCAGCGACAGGAGAAAGGTAAGTATTGTCTAGGATGGCCCGTGGAAATCGGCCGAGCGGTGTGGTGAGCGCTGATCTTAAATATTGGCAGCTCAGTTGCCCACAGGTGGGGAGAGATGCCAGTGTGTGGCGACTCCACCCATAGGTGGAGCCAGTGATTCAGTGGAAAACTCCTGCACTCACCCAGACCATGACACAAACTAAGCATCACAATAGGGAGAAAAGGTGATTTAAGTGATTTTGAATGTGGCATAGCCGCTGGTAGTACAGGGGCTGTACTACCAGATTCTGCAGGTGGTGGTCTAATAGTGTGGAGGATGTTTTCTTAGCACACTTTGGGCCCCCTTAGTATCAAATTAGAATTGTTTAGCAGCCTACCTGAGTATTGGTGCTCTATGCCAAGTTTCTCATGGCTGCTTCCTGCAAGATAATGCACAAAGTAACAACCCTGAGATGTGCAGCTGACAGATCTGCAGTTACAGTACTGTGTGGTGCTGTCATATCAATATGGACCAAGATCATTGAGGAATGTTTCCAGTACCTTTTTGAATCCATGCCATGAAGGATTAAGGTAGCTCTGAAAGGAAAAAAGGTGTCCAATTTCATACCGGCAGGTGCATGCAATAAACCAGTCATTTAGTGTACATTTATATATTTATGTTTTTAACTCAATCAAATAAGTCCTTCACTCAGAGACAAAGTTTCTATCATAGCAGATAGTATCTATAATAATTTAGGTTCAGTTTTATGATGAAAAGAACATTTACAGCTTGATTCCTTGGTGATTTTGCACACCAGAGACAAATTGTGCACACACAAACACGAATACGTTTCCGTCATGTACTGACAGGGAAATGTGTAAGTTACATGCACAAGGAACACTTGTTGGGTTGTGTTTGATGTTAAATGATACTATATAATTGTTAAAAAGACTAGTGACAGAGGAGAATATTATGATGAGGAGAGAGATGAAAGGAGAGGAGACAGGGAAAGGGACAACATTGATACAGGCTGAAAGAACTGAATTGTTGAGGTCTTGTGAAGTGCACTTCAGTACAAAGGCTGGCATACTACACATTCTGATATCACTTCAGCAGTAATAGTTTTAAAAGTCAATATGCATGTTTCCATTGGTAAGTCTCGGGATCAGGACTTATGTCTGGTGTGTAAACCATTCAATGAAAACTGCATTAGTAGCTTGTCATATAAAAATAGGGCTTGTAGGTCTTGAATTCATGTTCTGGTGGAGCCTTAGTCAGACATTTTTTTCCTGCAGGGTAGAGCCTGTTGATTTTCCCAGAAGCAGTCATTAACAGTAATAATTTAAACTCAATAACAAGCCAGCTGTGTGCATTGTGGTACCATCGATTTGGTAATAATTTTGCTTTTTGGGGGGGGGGGGCTCATTTTCTGAAAATGTGTATTTATGATATTCTTTAAGCTTTTATTGTAACTGCAGAAGGAAAAGTGAAATCCTACTTTAACATCAAAAGAAGACCACCTCAAAGGGATATGCGATGTATGTAGTATTATTAATGCGTGTGTCGGTGGGTGGGCTTTGTAGTTCACCTTTTTGTGTACTAGGTTTCATTTTTACTTTCACATCCACATGCTGTCTGTTTAGTTTGAGGCACCAGACCTAATTAAATACTTACAAATAAAATCTTTTTACAATGTTAACAACAGCAAGTTAGAACATTCTACCAGAGATCTATTTAAACACACAACCACTAGAGGGATTCTACATAATCTGAATCATTTAATTAATCGCTGATTATGGCAGGTGATAACACACCTCCTGAACTACTGGTTGGCTTGTAGATACAGGAGGGTGACTGCTTCTTGTATCCATGGGAGCTAACAACTCATAGCGACTTTTCAGTCAGACTGTATCACTTAGTAGGTCCACAGTTAAGGTGAGATTTGTTTAAATTTGTCAGTGTTTACATGTGTCTTGGTACCTGTCAGTCACTTTTCCAGGGGGTCTTAAGATGTTAAATTTAATATGTCATACTCCAGTAACCACATCTACTAGATATCACACAAAAGCTAGTTAGCTACCTTCTCTCAACTGAGCAGAAACGCACACGCAGATTTGATCAGCACAGCAATGATAATTTCTCACTCTGTCTCTTACGTACAGTCGTGGCCAAAAGTTTTGAGAATGACACAAATATTAGTTTTCACAAAGTTTGCTGCTAAACTGCTTTTAGATCTTTGTGTCAGTTGTTTCTGTGATGTACTGAAATACAATAACAAGCACTTCATACGTTTCAAAGGCTTTTATCAACAATTACATGACATTTATGCAAAGAGTCAGTATTTGCAGTGTTGGCCCTTCTTTTTCAGGACCTCTGCAATTCGACTGGGCATGCTCTCAATCAACTTCTGGGCCAAATCCTGACTGATAGCAATCCATTCTGTC
>VVHJ01030637.1:8088-23657 GCA_015107715.1 Tylochromis polylepis
GGGCAATTTAGGAAAAAAAAAAAAAAAAAAGAAAATTACTCTGCAGCTAGCGCATGTTGTTCACAAAAGGGGCAAAATCTTACACATTAATTACTTCAGAAAATGACGTAACCTGGCAGACTTAAACTGTTGGTTTTCTCAGACAATTAGGCAACATTGTACTGAACTCTGCATGAAAATTAAGCGTTACCTGAGCATTAGACGTAGATGTTCCTGGTCACCAATCACCTCATATTTTAGGGAGAACACCAGATGTCCAAGGGCACTGTCCACTGAATAGTAATTAAAGTGTTCCTGAGGGCACAGCGTATAGAGACCAGCATTAGAATCTGTCATAAACAGGCATACGTGCACAACATGGGTACATGTGCTCCAGTTAATTCATTTCCTATCTGAGTTCCTTTGTTTCCTCGTCCTCTGCTACATGTAACCAAATTTGTTTACTGGTATTATGTGTTTGTAAGAACACTTGCAAAGTGTAATGCATCTTCATTAGCCACAGTGTGTGAGGTGCCTAATTGTGAGGCAGGCTTACTGTTTGTACTTTATTATGTAGAGATTTGCTTATTTCCTATTTGTCTCATTACTGTAATGAAGAAGAAGTTATGTGAAATATTCCATGAGCGCAATGAGACTCATTTGTAGAGGAAGGAAGCTGTTATAATGAGAACATTCGTGAATATGACTTTGGCAATATCACTGTGGAAGAAACCAAATCTCTTCAAAAATTGTAGTAATTTGACTAAGTAGCTAAGTACAGTTATTAATGTTCCCATTATAATATTTAATTGTAATTTTAACCAAGAAAAATTGACTAATGTGGAGCAATGGGGGACATTTTTAAAACGCATACAGCAACTGCATCCAGCTAAATATAATCTATCAGTGACATCGAAATGTCACCGATGATATGGTTAAAACCATGTTAAATATGATAAATTACTTAGTTAAGTGAGTTTAAAATAGAGCTGCAGAAGAGGCAATACAAGGGGAGCCCTTAGCCAAGACTGCAAATCAGCAAATGCAAAACATTGGCATTAGCTGGTTTAACTTAATATGTGTACTACAGTTTATTTGTCAGTAGCTCCATGTGTTTCTGTCATGTACAGAGTAGCTAACCTTGCCCAGGAAATGTTTCCTGAAGAGTGTAGCCAGCGTGTTACATTCCAGCTTGGTCCGAGTGTTTGGGGACAGCGGTTGGAAAGGCTCCGTGTCTCCAGTCTGGCTCAGCTCATGGTTGGTCCCCTCAATCCAGTAGCCCCCAAACTGTGGTAGGAGGATAA
Source organism: Tylochromis polylepis (assembly GCA_015107715.1). NCBI lineage: Eukaryota > Metazoa > Chordata > Actinopteri > Cichliformes > Cichlidae > Tylochromis > Tylochromis polylepis. The sequence continues at coordinate 9,372 of VVHJ01030637.1, forward strand.
GAGGAAAGGGGCTCTTTCTCCCCAGCACCTGTTTCAAAATGTAAAATAGCAATAAAATAGCAATGAAACAGAAAGTTACTTCTCAGAGATAGACAAGGTTATTAAAATGGACTAAAAATTAGACTTGAGAAAAACGTAAAAATTTAAATAAACTGAAATTAAAATAGAGAGCAAATATCCTTAGCCTGAGTATTTACTAGTTTAATAAGAATGCTCGTAAAATTTCTGATCACAGCTTGTCTGTTGAGGCTTAAATGAACATTTTATTAAGACTTTGGATGTCTACAAGACTGTGAGTCAACTGCTTTCAATATTTCTGTGTTTTTATTGGAATACAATAATGATAATAACAATAGTACTGCAACACAGCTTCCTACCTCATGGACACTTGGGTACGGTATGTAATCCTCCTCAGTCTGGAAAAAAAGAAAAATGCTTTGTTTCCTCATCGAAGAATGACAATAACAACAAAATAATAATGACTTTACATTCCCAAAGGACACTGTTTCAAAGTAATTGCATAACAGTTATGCAATGAAAATCTGTTTAGCAATGACACAGAAATCGGCCAACAATGCACACCTTAATGAAAGTAATACCATTTGGCACACTGGTGGTATAAAATGCTTCATCACTTTATAATTATAACGTGTTCAAACGTCCCTTTCAGAATTTTAGTCTACAGAGCTTAGCATCCAACTAGCTTGTTTCTGTATGGAACACAGGCATTTCAGTGCATTATGAAGAACACATTGTAATACTGGGTGCTGAAGTAATTGCCATGTCTGTCAGAGTAAGATAAGGTGGAGCAGCTGTGGACAATGAGTATGAATAATTTGTGTTGCTGCATGAAGAGTTATACCTTAAGAGGCGGAGGAAAGGTGCACCTCTGCTCATCCATCCTGTTCCCCTGTTAGAGAAGCAGGTTAGATAAGGAAACCAGAAAGACAGGAGGGTCACACTAAGTGGTACGAAAAAAGTCCACAAAACCAATCTATGAACACAAACTGTGACATAAACAAACGGGAAAAAAATTATCAAACTCATTATGTAACAACTCAGTTTTCCCCAGAGATGTGCAGCAGGCAACAAAGCAAAGTCAAAAAAGGGACAGATGGAAAAATACAGAAAGAGATACATTATGTTACTCAGAGCGAGGAGAGTGAAAGACGTCACAGACATGAGTTTGGAAGTGACAGAGAACTCTATTAAACACACTGCAGAAATGTGTGAATAAGAGTCTTGGGATTAAAAAGATTAATAAGTGACAGTCCTACGATAAAATCAGCCACTGCACATGAGGTATGTCTATATGTGAAAGACAGTGAGGAGGATCGATACAGAAAAAGAGATGCAGCGTTACTAAATCAAGGCTAGGTGATGGCGCCGACCATCATGGAAGACGATACACTCATCAATACACTGTCCGACAGTGGAAAAGAGACAATCCTGTATCACATCCCATGCGAAAGAAGAATTACTCCCAGACATGAAAGATAGTGAAGCACCATTCTGACTGCAATTTATATTTTTCTTTTTTAAATAAAGCACAAATGCTCTGTTATACAACACATGTCTTGTCATTGGGACAGCATGAATACAGAAAACATCTTTCCAGAGTCTTCAGAAACCAGGAAAAAGATTCTGAGGTGAGATAATGAGCTTACAGTTCGGCAAGCCACAGTTTCAACCAGAACGTTAACAAAGACACCGAGGCAAACACATCGAAATCCCTCTCATGTTCAGAGAGATTATGAGTACTGTAGCAAAGGAGAGCCAAAGTGTTGCAGAATTAGGAAGAGACACTCGCTGGTTAGTTGCTTATTGAGCACAGCTTAGTGAGCCAAGACAAAATACAGAGATCATCATCTTACCTGCATCTTTTCAATCATTTCAAATAAATCTGGGGTCTGGAGAGAGGAGAGTAAGATTCAGTGTTTTGGCTTCTTCGTGTTGAGTGCAGAGGTTAGTTTGCTTTTGACTGGCATTAGTGAAGGTTCACTGAGTTCAACACTTTAACATCATCACACTCCATCCAGTGACAGAAAAAAAACCCCTCTGTGACACCACCTTTAAATGTTTATTGTTAGGGTGTCAGATCTCACTGCTATATTTGTAATAGTGCATGACGGAATTATATTATTGCAAGATAATGTATGTGCAACATTCTATGCACTGCTAATTAGACATGAAAAAAATCCTCGTATGTGCCAATAGTCACTGCATTTGTGCCAATACAGAAAGTGATGCTCTTTATGTTTCAGAGAGCTCTATTCACTCTTTATAACTATTATCAACCAAAAATCTTCCAAAACAAAAATCCAGATAGACTTATTTTAAATTTTAGAAGGAAAGAAAACTATATAGTCAGCATTTTACCTCTACAGTTAATGTCTCTGAAACCCCCTCAGAAAGCATAATAATGCTGTAGAAGACTTCTGAAAGATGTCAGAAATCCCTTAAAATTAACTAATTAGATGTCATTTGATACCAACCTGACATTGTTAGGAATGTAGGACAAACTGACCTTAAAAAGAAGTGTTAAAGCTTACATTTAGGAAAGCCTGCAGTAGAGCAGATGTTGTAAAGCTGGTAAAGCGCACATTCTTAGCCAGCTGTTCCCACCACTTTCAAAACAGTCAGTGTCTAAACTCATATTTATTTTAATAAACATGTTACCTGATTGCAGAACATGATCTTGTCACATCTCACCATCACGTGTGACTGACAGACCGACATGTGAAACATCGACGCATTTCTTTAGAATAAAGCACAGTTGTTGTAGTATTGTCCTACAGTTTTCACATTCAGAACTGGCATGCGTCACGTGAGCATAATGACAATAAATATTGCAAAAAATTATGAAAAACAATAGTCCGTGGACATATTGGTTTTCAGTAATTAAGTAAAGGCTGAAAAGTTCAGCCAGTAAAGCCTGACAAAGTCAAACACTTTGTGTACAGAGCAATCGTGTTTTGGCTTTCAGTGTGACTGTGAGTAAAGTCCTCCACCATGTGCAAACAATAGTCTGCCACAAACCCTGAAAGCAAATAGTCCTGGGTTTAGCCAGAGATTCCCATATGGAAGAGAAATGCAAATATTATGTCTAATAGGACTTATAAATTTACTATGATTTATTCATAAAAAAAGGGGCCCTTTTGCATTATACTCATGGAACATGATAATAAGCATAACTTGAATAAGAATTATGTTACTTTCAATAAATAAATAAATAAATAGTGTGAGAAGTAAGTGTTATAATACTCATAAATCTATATAAATCACGTAAAACTGATTATGAGTATGAGAACAATGGGACCTGCAATGCTTTGCTAGATATTATCTTTGGGCTTCAACAAAAAAAGTGCGCTACAGATGTTTTCCCAAAATAAGTTCAATAAGCAACAAATATAAACTCTCTCTCATATATATATATATATATATATATATATATAGCAGACAGCAAAACTAACAGGCTTGAACATTTATTATTGCTAATACAGTTAGTCCCATTTTAGAAACACTTCGTTCATCTTAGTCATGCAGTCCTGAAAGAACACAGATGAAATAGCAGTTTGAATGCTTTATTTACTGTATGTATGCATACTGCAGTTAAGTAGCAAGAACTAAAGGCAAACTAGAAAGGACTACAAAATACAACACATGGACCAATACATTTACAAAACATTCAAAATGTTACAAAATGGGCTGTATTGGTCCTTCTATTGTTGTTCAATTTGGATCTTTATACAAATTTGTCAAGATACAAGGTTTCCATCACTGCATAATTTTACACGTGCCAGGGAGAGACTTCCAGAGCCAGTTTCAAATGGACAAACCATCAGCAAACGTTCTCCACCAACACACCAGGAGTAGACCCCCACCCCACTCGGGAGTCTTAACTACATCTTTCTGTCCCACTTGGAGATCAAAGGAATCAAATGAAAGTAGGCAGCTTTTCTCTTCACTCTACCATTCAGCCGCCGAAGAAAAACAACAAAAGAAAAGCCAGGGGGGGAAAAAAAAGGATGTGTGGGGGGGAAGCAAACCAAGGACTTTGGTAGTGAGTGAAAATATGTTTAGATGTCTTTACATGTCAAGATACATTTTATTTGACATGTGCATTGCTTTCCACTTGTCTACTCCCCTATTTTCAATATTTACATCAAAGCATCAACAACAAAAAAAGAAAAAAGTATTTAACAGCATGTCCCGATCCATTCTCGCCATCTCAACTCCAAAGGGATGTGACGAAAAAAAAGGAAAAAAGGGGGGGGGGGGATGAAAAACAAAATCTAACTAGATCCATGAGCAGTAGTCCTTTCATCCACATTCCAAATGACTGTGGTTGCCAGTTTATCCAGTGCCAACAGTAAAGAGGGAGGGTGTGTATGTGTGGGGTGGTGAGGGGGGTGGATCAAGGCCACAGCATCTCTCCCGAGGGCTACGAGCTGGCTGGTACACAGGCTAGCTGGCACCGGTGCCCTCCATCACCTGCTGGGCCTGCTTCTGTCCCATGCAGCACTGGGCGACGGACTGAAACAGCCTGAGGAGAGACGGGAGGAGAAGACATGAGCATCTGTTTAAGGGTGCTGCTCTTAAACATCACACATCAAACAGGGAACATACTTTTCAATCTCAGGGGCACAGTGCACAAAGTCGTGGCTCCAGAACTTGAAGGCAGGATTCTTGATCAGCTCGATGAAGGTGATGAGGAGACCCCATGGGTGAGGCCTGTTCACGATCAGCCTCTCCAACAGAACCCTAAAAAAAAATAAATTAAATCAACAAAGGGGAAAGTTAACGGAGTATTTGTAGACGACGCTCAATGACATCGTCCAGACCTCAGATCAGATGGTCTCACCTGGTGATCTGCTCCTGGATGGCCTCAGTGTTGGCCTCGGCAAACAGATAGAGCATCGTGCAGCTGAAGTAGTGAGTGTGACTGTTAGGGTAGCGCAGCTGATTGGCGATCGCATTCAAGAACAGGTAACGCCCTGGAAAGGCACAAAATCGTAAGCGCCTGATGAGGGTGCTTTCATTCAGTTAAGGTCAGATGCTCAACATCTAAAAATCTAGTTCTGTCTGCACTACCGAGACCCAACATCAAGGCTTCCAAAGACATTCATTATTTGGTTCAAGTGAGCTTTAAATGCAGCTGGTTTCTAAGAAGCAGTGTCTAAATATGGGGTGATATCCATACGTCAGTCTATGAAAGAGACATTATTTTAAAGCTGCTACCCTACCCTCAGTGTCCAGGTCCACAGCCAGATTCTGGAAGATGTCCATGTGAGCAGAGTGGGTGATGGTGCTCATAGAGGGGGTGCTGCCCTTATTGTGAATGTGAGCAATAGCCTGCGTCCCCACATACAACACTAGAGCATTGATCAGCTGGATGTTGTAGCGGTTTCCTGGTTCGTTAGACACCTGGGACACAAGATTTAAAGGGTCACAATCTTGTCACGTCTTTGTGCTTCTCTGACTATTGAAGTAAAGTAAACAGACACCAGTCCTACCTGCAGGTTACTACGGAGCTCAGACAGGAAAGTCACAGGTGAGCGCGTCTTCAGATACGAGTCCAGATCCTTTTTGAACTGGGAAGGCATCACGCCTGTGAAGTTTGTGAGGATGCGTGGAGCAATGTTGATCTCGCTCAGCATGTCCACCTGCAGCAGGAATCATTAAAGGACAGGCTTGTTACATTTTTCAGTCTTGAAACCAACTTGGCTCACATCCACCAGTCACACCAAACCGCTAATCTAACCCACATCTTTCACTCAGCGTCTTGCTCTACCTTCAGATTGGGTGTGAAAGGGTCGGGAAGCCTCATATTGCGTGGAAAGGCACTGAGGATGAGGTTGCGGAGCTGGATGCAGTTGGGTGGGATGACGTCACAGAAGCCATAATGGTAATCGCACAGAAACTCTGGGAAGTCATGAAGCAGAACCAGGAGCACTCGCAGTGTGCCCTGAATGGATAGTCACATCAGCCTTTTGTACACATCATTCAAAATATTCTTTGCTTAAAGAGCAACATTAACACTGATTCATGACACCGTGTCACCAACAAAATGGACAATGAAAGATCACCTTGTAGAGGATTTGCATAGGTTTGTTGAGCTCTACATTCCTCAAGAAAGGGGCCAGGTACTTGAAAAGATCAATCAACAGCTGTGCGTACATGGGCCAACCCTAGAGGACAACATCAGTTTAGAACAAATATTCAAAAACTATTAGAGCAAACACACACACACAGAGCTAAAAAACACCCAACAGTTTCATTTATGTAATATTTCCTGTTAAATACCTTCTGCTGTGGGGTGTGTGCAAGCATCCTGGCAATGAAGATGCGATGAGAAATGAGTTCCAGCCAAGCGTACACAAAACCAGGTGCTTTGGTGGGTCTCAGGATGTGGAAGGTATTGCTGCAGATAAAAGCAAAAGCGTAAACTGAGGAAAGCTGGACCAAAGAAAACGTCACAAGAACCCGCCATTCTCCAAACTGCAGTTTCTTGGCAGGACAAGCCCCTTCAGAAAAAGGGACTTCTTACCAGAAGGCAGTGAGTGTCTGGAAGTTGATGGTTTCAAGGACATGTTCAGGGGCGTTGAGCTCCAACAGCAGCATGATGAAAATGCGGTGATATGGCAGCTGCTGGAATTCAGTCTGTCGAACATCGTGGTCTTGGATCAACACTCCAACTACAATACCGAGCACCTGCGGAGAGCAGAAGAAGAAAAAAAGGATGAAGGTTATACCATAATAAAAATGAGTGAAACTGGTCTATATAAATGATATGTCAGAATAATATTGTGCGTCATGTTGACGCACCTTGTTGAGGAGGTTGATTTTTGTCACCGTGTTGGTGGCCTCTCCAGAGTGTTTCACCAGCAGGGCTATGAGCCTCACAAAGGCATCCAGATTGTGGTAACATTTGGCTCTGATGATGGCTGCACTGGCTGCTGGGTTGTGCTGTTGTTCAGCTTGTGCCCGATAGCTTATCTCCACACACATTTCTGTGCACAGCCGGAAGAACCGAGTGATCAGGTCATCAGTCTTCAGAATTCCCTGCTGGTGCATCTAGGAAAAAGAAAACGGGGGTGCAAACATGAGTAACAGGAGTATTTCCATTTAATAATTTCCATTAATAAATGCTGATAAAAACCTGGCCAACAAAGGCAGAGAAAGCTTTGGTGCTATCCCTGCCAGCAGCAGCTGAGTGATACAGGTTAACCCATTCCCTCAGGAGGTACTCTGCCTTCTCCCTCAAGCCTGGAGGATCGTCATATTCTGAAGCCTGCGAAATCCCAGAGTGCATCATGAAGTTGGGTCCACCGTGGGCCCGGTCAATCATGGCTTCATAGTTGGAGCGAACCACATCCATCAGCTGGGGAAGCCTGGGAACGATGAGGTAAAGGGCGTAGGAATCAGAATAAGGTCTCAGCACACTGTACCTCCAGAACTACTCATGCCATCAAAGCAAAAGTCAAGCTAGGGTCTACCACCGCAGACAAGCAAGTATGAACACCACAAACAGATGTTCAGATCATCGAACATCAAACACACGTAAGTACAGTGAACAAGCGCCATCACAGAGGAAAGGGAAACATTACTGTCTACCAACACTAGCATCCTAAAACCGGCCAACTGAGCTGTAAAGAAGCCCTGAAGGTTAATCTTCTGCTTCAGAAGTTTCCTCGTCTCAGAAAGAGCATAGCTATAATTATACCACTTCTGATGAATTAAAATTGCTGTAGTTCATTACCCCTCAGGTGCATTAGCTCTGGAATGTGCACAGGTCCTCATTAAAGTCTCAATTGTGTGGAAGAGGTCAGCTTCTGTGACATGGCTCACACTGCGTTCATCCACCAGCAGCAGCTTCACCAACTGCATGGCAAATGCGACTGCCATGTAGTGCAATCCATTTTCCATTGACTGGAGGAAGAAGGGGGGGTGGGGGACATTTTTATTTTTAATTTAGGAACACATTAACAGAGTAACCAACTGCAAAGGAAACTGATTCAATCAGAAAAAGCATCTTTACACCTCCAACTTACAAAACAAACGACAAGTAAACGCCAGTGAACAGATAAAGACGGCTACCCACAGAAGCAAAGCAGAAATGCGTGCGTACCTGTGCTAGGTGCAGGTCATACTGCTGCATATTTACAAGATGGTTCCTGATCAAAAGCTCCACCGCCTCTACGTTGTATTTGTATTCGTCACGGCATTCAATCAAACACCTGTGAACATAAAGCAGGCAAGTTAAAGACACCAAATTTAACATATTCATGGAAAACAACAACTTTCAGGATGGGTGCAGGATATCCCGTTCTGTATAAAAACTGTTCCAACACAGACGCAAGGATAGGTGATCGTATTCACCTGGTGATCTGCTTATTGCACCACTGTGGGCCATAGGCACGTCCGTCCTGCAGGGCTTTAAGCACCAACAGGTGGCACTCCCTATAGCGAAGCAGCAAGTCTGCATCAGCACCACTTGTAGCATCCAGAAGACCTTCAACAGCCTGGAAGATGGAAGGAGCAGCTCAGCAAGACGTTACGTTAAGACATGAACAGTCTAACACCAATTTTTGAAGACAAAACTACATCAGTACAAGTGGATCACTATAAACAGGTTCTAGGTATGCACTCTAAAAGGAGCAGATAGCTACTGTGTGGAAGACATCTAAAAGCTAAACCTAAACGTTACCAGCAACATCTAGTTATCCTACCTTCTGCAGCAAGCCAAGCGCTGCAATGCCATCCCTAGAGTTTCTAGCCAGAGCCACAGCTTCCAGCAAGCTACGCAGTGCCTGGGTAAGAGGATTCATGGTAAGGGCTGGAGAAATGGCATGAAGATGCTGCTCCAAGTCTGCTATGCACTTATCGTAGATCTGAGCGACATCATCTGTGGCCCATGCCTGTTGCTGAGATCGACATGGAAAGTTTTTGGGTTAAATACTGCAACAAACTCCATGACAACACAAGCAGCATTTATTAAATGTTGCTTTCTGAGTGACTCATCCGCTCAGTATTAATAAATGATGACAGAATAATGAATGACAAGCTCTGTTTTTGCTACTGTAACCTACAGAAAATAAACTTCCAAATACATTATTCAGTTCTGTAACACCATGGAACTCTTCAGCCTTCTTAAAGGTTTACAGGGATGAGTGAGTGGGTCCCCGAAAACACATTTACCTTCATGGGCTGAGCCAAGAAGCCAGTCGGTTGGGAAAGGTCATTGCTTGGTAAGAAACCTGGAACATTTCTAGCAAACTCCTCATACACAGCCAGCTGCTTAGGGTCCACTCCTCCCACCTGCAACAAAGGCACACCATTACTCAGAGACTGCATCCACAGATTAGGAATTCTTCTTCTTGTTGCATCTCTTCAAATCTATACAAATTCAGGGCAATTTTCCATCATTAATAATGTGTTTTAAGATAAAACTAGCATGTTACAATGACCTCACCTTTAGTCTGATCTGCTCTGGCATACGTTCAGCCTGGTAAGTCAGAACAACAGGATCACAATAGCGACGTCCCTCTTGGCGTGCATGCTTCCTCAGCTCAAACTCCTGGAAGAGTAAAAAAAAGAAAGAAAATGTCAAGAAATTTGACTTTCAAGTAAAATTTCTAGACTGTTACAAACACCAGGAAAAAGTTGCAGCTACATTTATTCACCACTCCAACTTGGGCCATACACCAATGATCAGTTTCATGAAAATCTAAGTAGATTTGTATTCATGTCTTTTGACCTAGTCCTCGTAAGTCTTACCGTGGCTAGTCTCTTGTCCATTTCAGGGCCAGCCTTCTCCACGGCTGTTTTCTGAATGAAACAGCAAGCCAGTTCACAGTTGTCTTGAGCGAGTCTGGCTGCAGCCTCTTCCATCATTTCCCTCTGTTGGGGTGTTGGTGCCTTAAAGGAAAACAAGTTCGTCATTTGATGCATGCTTTTCCTTTGTCCTCTGTAAAGTAGCGATGTACATGCACACCCTCGTGGAGGCATTTTGCTTACCCTCAGAGCTGCAGCAAAGCTATTCTTAAGGTTGGTGGCAATGCTCATGAGCAGAGGCTCACGGCAGGTGATCATGGCCATGCCAGCAGTCAGGTTTCTCATCATGTGGTGCGCAGCCACACGCATGCGGGACTCTTCAGAATCCAGAGCAAAGTCCTTCCTGATGATCTGCTCACAGGTCGTCATTGCGATTTTGATAGAGCGATCGACCACAGGGTGCACCAGCTCCTGGACAGCACGCTCCACCGACTGACGCACACATTGCTTTAGCTGAGGATGAGCCTGCAGCAGAGGGATCTAAGAACAGAAAAGAGTGGCCCAAGAATGAGAGAAATGACTATGAAGAGAGCCAAACAAAATCATTACTACTTTTATATTAGTTACTCTTGGTGTCATGAGGTCCCTGAGGGCATCTAGTGTGCGTAGCTTAATGTGTGCATACCTGAAGTGTATAGAATGACGTGACAGTCAACTGTCACTCTTCCCAAAGACGAAAATCATGAAACGGTCTTTGTACTTACGTTGACATTTATATTGATGTGGGGAGCCAGGCCTGCCAATGCATACACATTGATGTCATGGTAACTAAACTGCGGGGTGGGGGGCCCGGCCGTCGTACAAGTGGTGGTGGTTGCAGCTGGGGTGGAGGGAGGAGCTGCAAATGGAACAAAGTCTCCTGTTGGTCACAAAATGCTAATTTGATTAAAAATCACAAGAAAAGGCAGATTATACATACAAAAACAGCAAGCACAAAGACCAAGCTTCTTAAAGTGTTGTCCAAGGACTAGTGACAGTCCTGACATGACAAAAATAATAAGATTCTGACATGTTCAATTACTCAAAAATTCAAATTTTAGAGGTTTGATTCTTCGGTCATTTTGGAAAGTAAGAGTGATTAATGCATTTTGTTTCTACATGACAAATACAAATGGAGCAACCACCTGCAGTAGAGACTGGCAGCATCTCCTCTGGAGGTTTAGCCTCTTTCTTTGGTGCCGATAGCTGCTCCTCGAGGTTCTTTAGCTTCTCCTTGTCCTTCAGCAGGTTTCCTGGCTTCAGCTCGTTGATATCCAAAGATAAGTTCTTACACAGAACTTCAATCTCAAACTTTAAATTCAACTGTAGCAAACAAAAGCATCCAAGCAATGAACTTTTGATACCTTTTTATTTACCAGAGGAAAATAAATGATCATGTCATTCACTTAAACTGTAATTTTATTCCTGACGTTAAGTGATAATGATGGTTTAGACAAGTGCAGTTTTCAGTGATAAGACATCTTGCTATGCATCATTGTGCATTTAATTTTAATAGTTGCATATAACTCAGCTCAGTGTGTCTGTCAAATCAAACAGGAGTTAAGGGAGATTTAAAAAAAAAAATAAAATAAAGGTAGCTCCATTGTTTGCTTAAAAGTAATACAGCCCGACTGGATTTTAACACATGGTACAAATCCAGCTTTGTTTTCTCAACGGCAACACACAAGACTACTTTATTACCTTAAGATCATGTTCCTGGTGCAGCTCAGCAAGAACATTCATGATGGCCATTGTCCAAGGATTCTGGGGTCTGAAAACCTGTGGAGTCAAAAACATAGTCACGCTGAGCAGAGTGTGTGTGTGTGTGTGTGTGTGTGTGTGTGTGTGTGAGAGAGAGAGAGAGAGAGATTTTTTAAAGTCTGAGCAAAGTACGCAAACTCACTAAAGCAGAGTACTGGTTCTAAAAAAAATGGTTTTTTTATTTAAGTATCTCACACACAGATCAGAAATCTTAACTATAACTATGTGTCTAACCATAGTAGTCCTAACCATAAACTTAACCATAACATAAACATAACCTTGAAAGATGCCTGCACCTTAAAATCATAAAATGATTTATGTTGTGAGGTCTTGCTTTTTGTCCCTATAAGGAAGAAGTTTGTTTCCGCACAACACAAGTAACACCTTGACTGGGCACACACAAACAAGCATAATGGTAACATGAAAGGACAGCAGCTGCCCGATAAAGACCACAAGGACAAACCAAGGGAAATGAAACTCACTAACCGTGTGCTGACAGTCCTTGCATTTTCAAACTTACTTTTCTTCTCACTTTTGTGACTGTTGTCTCTTTCTTTTGTTTACTCTGCATGTCTCTCAGCTCAGCAGGTGCTGTGCTGCAGAGGCGGTCTGCTCCGGCATAAAGATAGGTAGTTTTGTCCTGCGAGCTCGACACCTGGGAGGCTGATTAAAACTGCTGGAAGTTCAAACACACGACAGGATGTCCCCCGAGTCCCTGGGACAAACACAAAGAACCTGGAAAGACAAACCTTTCTCTCTTCCACTTGCTCCCTCTCTCTCCCTCTGCTGACTTTCAAGGCCAGAGGTGTCTCTGCAGTCCAACCAGTCCTATTGTGAAGCCTTTGCTCCCATTCCTTTGTCTATTTCAACCCCCTGTTTTTCTTACAGGTGACGTTCCTGTTTTTGTTGTTGCAGCCACTGGTGTCTGGGTACCTGTCAGTTTATTTGGTCCCCAAACAGCAAAAACAAAAAGAAATGAATATAAACTTAGGTAATAAAATTAAAAAAACAACAACAAACAAATATAAATATATAAATAAATATAAGCATAGCCCCACCACCAGCATAAGTGAGGTTATGGATATATAAATGATGCAGACTGTTAGCCTGTATGGTTACATTACACTGAAGTTCATTTGAAATCTATTGAGATATTTGCTTTTCTAGTACTGAGTCACTTTATTTTTCTTTAGTTTTTCACCCTCTGTATTTACTCATCTTCTCTTCTAATAGAAAAGCAGATTAAATATGCATACACAAGCAAATCAATATGCCTTCGTTGAGTTCAAGGCACACACATTGTGTGTTAAGACAGTATAGAAGCTGGCAGTCAGAGCCTTCAGCTTTTCTCCATTGTGTTCTGTTGTGTGTTGTTTGTCTCCTTCGCCAGATCAGCAGCTCTGGAGAGTGTTCATCTAAATCAGTCAATGAACACACAGACACATACTGCTCACAGGTAAAGGTGCAAACACTTCAAATGTGCCGATTCATGGCACTCATGGACTGATCTGTCAGAATGTCCAGATCAGTCTACCATTTAAGGGGAAACTTCCCTGCTCTGTTTGCTGTTGTGCTTTTTGTTTGTTCACTTGCTTTGTTTATTGCTTGTACTGCCTGAGTGTTTTATTCATTCTGTCAATAATAACTGAGTGGCCATTGCCCTGTATCGCACAGACAAAGAAATGGAGCTGCTAGTCAGAGCCTGCAGCCATTAGAGGTTTCTGTCGTACTCTGCTTTTCTCCACTGGAAAGATGGTGGCGTCTGAGTCTGAGACAGTCAGCAGATTTATGACCCCTTGAGAGAGTCACTATGTGAGTACCTGCACCGTACTGAAGCAGCTTCCCTGCTCAAGTTCTATTAAACCCAAGAGACAGATACAAGCTTTTGAACAGAAAACATCACATGCCAAAAAAAAAAATCTAAACTGAAAGAGAAAAGCTTTATATAGGTTCTTGAAATTGAAGCTACTATGGTCTACAGTTTGACCCACAAATTCACTTCAGTTCAATATTTATTTATATGGCATCAAATAACAACAACAGTTATATCCAGGCACCTGATATTAAAAGGTAAAGACACTACAATATTAGACAGAAACCTGATAATCAGACAACATCCTCTGACCAAGCACTTGGTGACAGTGGGAAGGAAAAACTCCCTTTCAACACGTAGAAACCTCAAGCAGAATCAGGCTCAAGGAGGGGCAGCCATCCTGTTCTTAAACAGCTCCATTGGCTTCCAGTTCACCTCCGAGTCAATTTTAAGATTCTGCTTCTTACCTTCAAAGCGCTTCATAACCTCGCTCCTCCATATCTGTCTGATGTTCTCCATACGTACTCACCCACTCATACACTCTGCTCTTCTTCAGCTTCCCTTCTGTCTGTTCCACCTGCTCGCCTGACTACCATGGGACTCAGAGCCTTTAGTTGTTCTGCCCCAAGACTTTGGACTGCACTTCCACCAGATCTCCGGACATAAACTCTCTCGCCACTTTTAAATCACGTCTTAAAATTTATCCATTCAAAATTGCATACCCTTCACCATGATTCCATCTTAGTCTTTTATACCTTGCTTAGCTTTTTAACTTGCATTTATACTCTTCATGCTTGCTTGGTTTTTTTTTTCATTTACACTATTTAATTTAATTTTCTATATTTTACTAAATTGCATTATTGCTACTTTTATTGTATTACTGTAAGGTGACCTTG
>VVHJ01030643.1:5176-15662 GCA_015107715.1 Tylochromis polylepis
CGCAGGACCTATGGCCGGGAGCGCCGCTGGCCTGAGCTGGTTCCCTCTTCCGCCCGCGGGGGGGGGGGGGGGGGGGGGGGGGGGGGGGGGGGGGGGGCGGGGGGGGGGGGGGGGGGGGGGGGGGGGTGGCACCAATCCGTCTACACCTACATGGGGTGGATGTGTGTCTTTGTACAGTTTGTGTGTGTGTGGCTAGGCCTGGGCCTGGGGCTCACTGAGCCTTGGTCCCTCTGGGACACTGCTATTAAGGGTGGGGGGACTCCCCTCTCTGCTGCTCCTGACTGGTTGTTGTCCCCCCTCCCACGGGACTTGGGCACTTGGTGACTCTTTGGGGTACCTGACCAGGGGGTTGTGGTCTGGAGTGGCCTGGACCTCTTCATTGTGCGATGGGGGCTCTGCCAGGTGTCAGGAAGCTCTCAGGGGCCTGGGGTCCAGGGCCCCACCCTTGGCTCGTGCTGGGGTGGCTGGCCTCTGCTGGGGTTGGCTGCCCGCTGTCTCTGGTCCCCTGGCACTCCTGCCGTTGGGTGTGGGAGCTCCGTCCGGGGCCTCCCTCTTCCCTTGGCTGGGGTGGACACACGGTTGTTATTGAGATGTGTAGCCTCGGGTCTTCAGCACTCTTGAGGGGCCGTAGACTGCCAGGGTTTCCTGGGTCTTTCCCTGACCCCCCTTCTTTGTGTCCCTTTTCTTTTTCTATTCTTTTCTTCTCCTGTCTTTCATCAACCTGCCCTTCATCCCCTGTCCGTTTCAGCATAATATCCACACAGATAAAAATATAACTAATAATGTCACGTCAGCTATGGCAGACGTGTAGAGTGGAGAGAGTGTGGACCCAAATGCAGATACTGACAACGGACTTAAACTGAAAACGTGCCTTTAATTGTGGCAGAGCAAACAAAACACACAATAAAGCACAGGAATACAATGACTAAACTAACAAAACCTAAACAGGGAGGAAACTAGAAACAAGTAAAGAGACACTAAACACCTGAGACGTGGGAAATGCAGTGGGTTATACACAGATGAGCCGTCAACAAACAGTGGACGACAAAGAGCTTAAATACACAGGGATAATGAGGGAATGAGAAACAGGAGGAGAGCACAGCTGGGAGTAATCACACACAACGAGACTGGGAGAAGCAAAACTAAAAACACTAACATAGCACACGAGACTGTCAAAGTAAAACAGGAAAGACAGGCACAGAGACACGGACCCGACACTGAAACAAGGAGAAGCACACACATGAAAACATAACTTGACTAGACGTGACACAAGGAACACAGGGGAGGCACAGAGGCAGAAACCTAAAGAGCAGGAACTATAAATAACATAAGCAGAAAACAATAGTGAGAATCCAAACCATGAAAAACAACAAATCCAAGAACATAACTTCAACAAGAAACACAAAACACTGGGTCCCAGACTCAGTACTGTGATAAGTAAAGTCAATAAACAAATCAAATTTAAGCCTACAGAGAGTCTACAGTGCTCCTCTTGGGAAAGCAAATGTGTTTGGCACTACAAAGCATTCAGACCATGACTCTGCTTGCTACAACTGCTGGACAGGACATGAAAATTAAAATTGCATAAGAATCTTTTGCAATGTAATGATGGATCATAAGAAGTCACACAAATCTGCTAAGAAGTTTCCAGCTGATCCTGGTGGTCTCTAGATTAAAACAGTATACAAAGGATTGATCCAACCAGTTTTCATCATCTGTATCCCAGAAGAGTTAAACTAGGTAGTATTCACCAGCTAACAAGAGAAGGAACGTCTAAAGATTTCCTGAAGAATAGTTCAAATGACTTGTTTGAAATCAAGTGACGGTGAAATGCAGATGTTAATTGGAAAGGGCAAAGCAGCTCTGGTTAATACAGCTTCAGTGAGTGATGCACACTCCTTCACAATGCTCACTCTAAACTGTGAGATGATAATATAATCAGTAACATGTTCTGGAAAGACGAGTCTGACGAGAGAACGGTAAGACCTTTCCAACAACCCCTGGTTGGTGTGTCCACTGTTACACTCAGTTTGGGATGAATCAGAGCTTCAATTATGAAATTACACAAGCTCAGGTGTATCTTGTCCTATCTAGCTTGGCTTTATTTTGCAGTTTGTTTGTTTTTTTCCCTTTAGGAAGTGTTCCACAATATATGTTAATTTAACCACTTCTGCAGTAAATATTTTTACAGAAAATTCATAAATGAGAGAATATGAAAAACATTGTTGTGATCTTTCTACTTCTGGCTGGGATATCTTGAAATTTTGGTAGCATTTCCAGTGTGCCATTTTTCTTGTTTGGATGGAGTTATAGGATGTATGCGTACGCCATGTTTCAGTGAAGTAGTGTACAATTTTAAGTAGACAGTGTTTACAATAGGCAGTAATGCATAGCTACCATTCTTACCTTTCCTAATACAGGTGTAGCTCTGGCTGAAGATGGTCTGCAAGAAAGAAAACCAAAAATAACCAGGGAAAAAAACAACAAACAAACAAACAAATAACAATGCTTAGCATATTTAAAAAATAAACAAACAAATAATTAGTTATGCTTATAATGGACTGAGACCAACACAGTCAACATAAACTGCTGTAAACCTTACTTCTTATGCATGTAGACCATTAAAAACCACAACATCATGGCATACACTAGTCTTGGTCAACCTGACATTACTGAACTGAAGAGCTGAGAGCCACTTTCGAGGATTTCCAAGACAGTGGCAGGGAAGCAAATCTATACCTTCCCCAAATTCTCAATCAGGGCCAGGGCCAATATCAGAGGGAGACAGATAGATGAGGGGGGGTTAGAAACACAAAATGTGATCTGTCCTGAACCCTGCAGCTCAAACCGCTCACAGTGATGCATCTGAAGAGATATGATCACCAAAGACAAAAAACAAAAACATGTTTATCCATAATCAGATAGTCCATTAATCACACGTCTGATAAGTACGTATGGATGTATTATTGTAGGGTCTACCTTACAATATAAAGCGCCTTGAGGCGACTGTTGTTGTGATTTGGTGCTGTATAAATAAAACTGAATTGAACTGAACTGATTAAGTCCTAGAGTGCCCTAAGTTGTAATGTCCTGAGTACCCAGCAGAAAATGAAGAGTGAAAAATGTTTCTGCCGGAAACGAGGCCAGGTGAGGCAGTATGAGGAGGAATTTTTAATTCCATTTGGTTTTGCTTTAGTACTAAAATTACAAGCTTAGGTTAAGTTTGTCATGGTCCCAGGGTTTTGAGTTTTGGGCATGTTTAGGGGTTTTGTAGTTTTGTTGTTGGTTATGTTTCAGTTATCTGCACATTAAGCTAATGGGAGGTTGTTTATCCCCTTTGTATCCCCATCGTGTTCCCTCAGTCTTGCATCCTTCTGTCTCTGTGTCAAACTCGTGTCTCTTAATCTTCTTCTCTGTCATGACTGTGTACTTCCTCATGTGTTTCCCATGAGACCTCAGCAGTAGAGTTGTTTGTGGTTTGGGTTACATGCACTTCCACAACATGTTAACTGTCTCCTCTGTTCACTGGTTGTAATAGATGTGGCAGGTAAAAAAAAAAAAAAAATGTCTTGCCACACCTGTTACCACCCCAGTTTCATAAAAACTGGGACACTGTGGAAAATCTAAATCTAAACACAATGCAATGATTTGCAAATATCATAAAACCACATTAGAACATACATGTTTTTAAACATTTGGTATAATGTTTAAATTGAGACATATTACTATTTCATGAAAAGTATTAGCCATTAGTATAAAAAACCCCAATTAATCAAGATAATTGGATAAACTGGCTCAAGTCCCCACAATCACCTCCACACTTCTGCCTTTCCTTCTTTCTCGCTGCCTCCAAGCACACCGTTCCCCTGTCCTATTCCTGTGTCTTCAGCCATCAGCAGTACAGTTTCCATCTGCACCCAGACCCTGACTGATTTCTTAGATAATCTCACCTATGATCCGCGTGCCTGATTTGATTTTATACTGGATACATACAAATTTTGCCAACACAGTCATGTAACCATACCCATTTATTGCTCATCTTGGGTATAGTATTAGGAGTATGACTTCTGGCACCCCCATAGCTGGATTATATACTTTCAAGAGTAAATCCTCCTTTCCATTGCTCAAGGTCCATTCATGATTTTTAACATTGCATAGATATTACAGTAGTTACCTGCTGGGAGCAGGTTGTGATTTTACAAATGTTAGGTATTATAGTGTATAACAGCTTACGAATTTAGATGTCTAGACAGCGTTTAATTAGAAATGGCAGAGGTGGAGGGACATTAAGTCCTATGATACGGTGAGTCATCGGGACAAATGAGGACAGATGAAAGGAACCATTCAGATGATGAAATGAGAACAATCTGGTTATCAATTAAAAAGACACACACTCTAATTCCCCATACAGAACAAGTATTCACATTTTTAATAATCATTCTCAGTCACTCTCACCTTGTACAGCAATTACTGGAAGTGCCACTACCATGGATGCCACCAGTGATAGTGGTGTTGGGGACAGAACTGGGGTTAGCTGTCGCACTGGACTCAATTATTCCCCAACTGCGGATCCATTTGGGCTCATCCACCACTGTGCATGCATGAGGTAGACGGGCAACATCCCTCACTTTCATCAGCAAGTGGTACCCTGTTTTTAGGATATGAACCGCCTCATCGTGGGAGATGGTCACAAAGCTCTGACCATTGACTTCCAATATCTGATCACCCACCTGCAACAGAGAACTTTGGTTATGAGGAGCACTACATGCTTAACTTATCTATGTCTTATAAGACAGAACAGTACATAGACCCTACATCCCTGCATCTGGGAAGTATTCACAGCGCTTCACCTATTCCATATTTTGTCATTTTACAACCCAAAATAAATTTAATTCATTTTTCACCTCAAAATTTCTACACACAACATAGTGTGTAAAATTTTTGCCATAATTACAAAGTGAAGAAATTTGCTTGAAATTCTTGCAAATTTCTTAAAATTAAAAACAAAAACATGGAGAAATGTATTCAGAGCCTTCCTTAAATGGGAGAAGTTTGGAGCCCTCAGGAATCTTCCTAGAGCTGGCCATCTGGCCACTCGTCAGTAAAAGGTTTGCCAAAAGGCATCTGAAACAAAAGTCTCTGTTCTGATGAAACAAAGATTGACCTCTTTGGCCTGAATGCCAAGCATTATGTCTGGAGGAAACCAGGCACCGCTCATCACCTGGCTAATACCATCCCCAGTTAAGCATGGTGGTGTCAGCATCATTCCAAGGAGAGGTTTTTCACCAGCAGGAACTGGGAGACTATTCACTGCCGAGGGAAAGATGATTACCTGCTCCAGAGCACTTTTGACCTCAAACTGGGACAACGACCTTAAGCACACAACCAAGACAATAACAGAGTGGCTTTGGGACCACTCTGTGAATGTCCTTGAGTGGCCCAGCCAGAGCCCAGACTTGAACCTGAGTGAACATCTCTGGAGAGATCTGAAAATGGCTGTGCACCTATACTCCCCATCCAAGCTGATGTAGCTTGAGAGATTCTGCAAGGAGAATGAGAGTAAGTGTCCAAAAATAAGTATACCAGGCTTGTAGCATCATACTCAAAAAGACCTGAGGCTGCAAAGGCTAAGACTATTTATACAGATGCTCTATTTTTGTTTTATTTATTTTTAATACATTTGTGAGAATTTCAAGCATTTTCTCCACCTTGTTGCTATGGGTTACTGCATGTAGAAATTTGAGATGAAAAATTAATTTTATACATTTTGGAATAAAGCTGTAACATGACAAAATGTCAGCCATGTGAAGTCCTGTGAATATTTTGCCCTAAATATTGGGATTCACACAGGAAGATAAACTGCATCATGTTATCATATTGTCCTTTGTGCTCTGTGGCAAATTTATAATTACTGACTGAATTCTTAAGATGTGGGCAAAACAGTGTTTGTGAGGACACAGTAAATGTGACCTTTGACAACACAGTTCTTATCAAATATTCCCTTGATATCACATCTGTTCTTATTAATTCCTGCCCTGTTCTGTGTGTGAGTTCTTGCTGTGGTCTTATATAATATCAAGAACAGAGCCATACTGCCAATCTAAATGATCACAGATGGAATTTTTTCCTATCGTTTCCTTGATAATGAATACTACTTGCGATACCCGTCTCTTTTTTTTCTTGTTAAAGCTCATTTGAGTCTTTAACATTTCATTTTCATCAACAGAGTACATGTTTTATCTGATCCTTTTTCTCTCTTCAAAGCATCTTATGATTTGAGATTTTTGTGGCTGATATTTGTTCCTCAGTATGATGAAAGTGAATGGAATTTAATTTCCGGGGCTCATAGCATTAAAACCTGACATTTGAAAAGAAATACAACATCTCTTTTTAGAAATATTGTCCCTGTTGCTGCCTCACTGTTTTTGTACCAACTGTTCCAGTGGCAAAGAGTGTTATACTGAAAATACACAGTTAGGCAACCTTTGAACAAAGACCTATATTTTTAGCGTAGTTATTTGTTATATTATTAGCTTACTTTTGTTTAGCTATTGAATAAGCTCAGAGGCACTAAATCTGTATTTACTGTCAGATGGCCCCATGAAAAACAAATCCAGGCCAAAAGTCCATCTCGTGGGTACTTTCCTAGTACAGACTAATGCAATAAATATATTTCATCTTTCTTAAGTCATGTATGTCCCAACATGTGCACATCACTGTGTGATTCTGACTATTTTTTTTCTCTATTCAATTCAATTCTGTTTTATTTATACAGCGCCAAATCACAACAACAGTCACCTCAAGGCGCTTTATATTGTAAGGTAGATCCTACAATAATACATACAGAGGAAAAAGCCAACAATCATATGATTACAACACAACACAACTCTCCTACTTGTTGTGTGCAATACATGATCTCATTAAATCACAGCTTACTAAATGTATTTGACTATACCAACATTTCAGCTCAGAATTTTAAAGAGACTTTACAGATACACTCCAGCCATGAATGAAGTCATAGCACCAGTAGCTACATTTCCAAATTTCCAGTTTACCATGCTGTATTTACTATGTGCCATAGTGTCTGGTTAGAAGACCATGGTTTATCTGTGTAACAGGTAGATTGTATTTGGACTCAAATGCTGGACACAGGACATGGTGACACAGGGCAGTGAGGGACGATGCAACAAAGGGCAAGGGGACTCAGACAATATACACACTAGATAACGAGGGCAGAGGTAACAAGTGAGAACTCAACTGAGGACAGTTAAACTTAGCTTAACTTAACTGAACGGGGAACCAAGACCAACTTGACACAGGAGACATGGAAACACAAAAATGCTGGACAGAATGGAAGACAAAACAGACTAACTAAATACTTCCTAGTCAAGATACATAGAAGATTGTTGGAAGACATAAATGACAATACAGTACAACCTGTGCTACAAAACACAAATATTCTCAAAGCCAAAAGGAATAATGAACTAACCAAAAACTCAAAACCCTGCTTCTAAGACCCATGGACCATGACAATCACTTGCACATACACAATCAACCTCCAAAATTCACAGGGGTTAGGATCCTAGAGCACCTGCGAATCGTGAAAAACCTCGAATTTTGGATAAAATATGTCTATAACTGCCTATTTTTAGGACTAGCTGCTACAGCAGTGATAAGCTGGGGGTCAAGCATCCTAAACTGATTGAAACACCGTATTCATAAACTGCTCAAAAATTAAAGGAACACTTTGAAAACCCATCAGATCTCAAGGAGAAAAAAACCACTCTTACCATATGAGGCTAGACCAGGACCTGTTGCAGCAGCTAACAATGGGTCCAAGGATTTCATCTTGATACGTAATGGCAGACAGGGTGTCGTTGCCTATCCAGCAGGGATCATAGTGTCCCTCCGTGGACATGCCTCCCCAGAAAATCACACCATCATGGTAACACCATGACATTCTCCACAGCTTCTTCAGACCCTTTCACTTCTGTCACGTATGCTCAGGATGAACCTAGTTCTATAGCAAATGCCAACTGGGCTCCACGGTGCCAGGCAGGGCGCACTAGATGGTGCTGGGCCCACAGGATACCCTCATGAAGTCTGTTTCTGGCTCTGGCAGTGCTCATCCTGATCTTCCTTGCACAAAGGAGAAGATACCAGTCCTACTGATGGGTTAAGGACCTTCTACGGCCCTGTGCATCTCCTCTATGCTCTTGAGACTGTGCTGAGCGACACAGCAAACCTTCTGGCAATAGCACAGGACTATGTTTGCAACTACCTGTATTAGATCACCTACACAGCCTCTTTAGGGTCCAGGTATTGTCTCATGCCACCAGCAGGGACCCTACTCAAATGCAAAATTTAAAAAACAAACAAACAAACAAAAAAACAGATGAGAAGATGAGAGGGAAAAATGTCAGTGGCCTTTACCAGAAAAAAACCCCAAACTGTCTTGGGGGATATCTCATTGTTGCTGCTCTAGTTCACCTGTCATTAATGCAATTAACACCAAAGCAGCTGAAACTGATTAACAACTCCCTCTGCTACTTAAGTGACAAGATCAATATCCCAGACGTTTCGCTGACTTGATGCTATAGTTGTTAGTTGTCTGCTTGTTAGTCCAACACATAACACTGTTTAAGGGCATATAAAGATTATGTGAGGAAAATGGATTAAAGAAAACAAAAATGCATATTTACTTGAGTATTTACTTGTTAGACATAATACATTAAGTACTTATAAAGATGACTTAAAAGAGAAGGGCACTGAAGTAATACGCCAGGGAAAGCTGAAGGCAAAGGAAGAAATATTCCACTGTATTATATCAAAAGGGGTGAGACAGAGAGAGATTACCTCTCATCACATGTGAGAGAGGGTACACGGACTCAACATTCAGGCTTTTATGTTTAAAGTGACACAGAGTGTTAAAAAGAGTTTATCTATATCTCCTTTTGATAATAATAAATAATCTTTATTCTTAAATAATTCAAGTGATTTTATTCTGTGATGGTTATTCTTATTTGATCTGGCTTTTGCTTTGCTTCTGCTAAATTGCTTTAATAAAATATCCATTTTGAACCCTGTGAAACAGTGAAGGTGAAAATCCATGAACAAAGGTTTGGCCTGAAAAGATATGTTAGTAGTAAAATAAACAATGATTAATGTTCTTCAGTTTATTGGTCTGAGTCGAGCTCAGCCTGTGCTGCATACAGCTGTCATCTACAGTCGTGCTGTGGCGCCCAGGTTGTGCTGGCTGGTGTCCTGGTTAAGTGTCGCGTCTGTTTGCTGCGTGTTTCTGTGTCCTAGTCTGTTTCCTGTTTTATTGTGATAGTCTCTTGTCCTTTCTGCATCACATTCAGTTTTGCTTCCCCTTGTGTATTGTGTATGAGAGTGTATTCAGTCCCACTGTTTCTCCCCAGGTGTCTCCACTTTGCTCCATTCTTGTGTATTTAAACCCTGTTTGTTGGTGTTCCTTGTGTCCTTCCTCAGCTGTCTGTTTCCTAGTTCAACTTGGACCTGCCTCCATGTTTACTTTGCCACCTTTAAGTTAACAGTAACGAACGTTAAATTGGTTTCACGCCCTGTCTCCTGTGTCCTGCGCGCTGGGTCCAAAACCTGCCTTCAGCACATGTGTACGTGGAGTGGTGCTGACATGTTGACAAGATCGTGCTACGTTATCTTAACGACACAAAAAGGGTTACACTGAACACAACAAAAAACAGTTCCACTAAAACAGCTTTTAGTAATACATCGTTAACGTCACGCTCGTTCTAGCGACTGGCGCGCGGCTGCTGTAAACTCAAAACAGCTCCGTCACTGAGCAGGCCAGGACCAGTGCTGTGAGTGTTACTCAGTCGTGTGTGACAAATGTACCACTTGTTACTTTTCTTTAAAGTAATGCAGTACATTACTTTCTCTGGTGAGTATTTAAGTAATGTGTTGCAATATTCATTATATTATTTTTCCATTACTCTGTAAACTGACCTGAAATGCACTGTGACATAATTATCAGTTAACCCTGTAACGCCCTGTGTGTCACATTGGATACATGAGTTTCTGAGACCTCTGTCTCATCAACATGATCAGTACGTGCCATAGTTTCAAAATGTTATGGACAAAGCTCTTTTTTGTCTAAAATTAACATTGTTGTTAACAAAAAGTTGCCAAAAACGTACTAAGACGAAAACGCGGTGCGGACGCGTTACTATTTTTTCAACACACAGATGGTTGAAGCTGTCTTCAGCTTACCGGGAGCTGGGGGGGGGGGGACAATCGCATGAGTGCTGCTGATTGGCTGAGGAAGAATAAAGTAGCCATGTTAAACCAATCACATGACCAAGTTAAGATGACATAGCAACAAGATGCTATATACCAGTTTTTAAATTGTGTTGATCGGCCACGTAAAACCAGAGTCATGATAAATATATATATATATATATAAATATAAATATATATATATATATATATATATATATAAATATAT
>VVHJ01030650.1:4279-18908 GCA_015107715.1 Tylochromis polylepis
ACGTTTCCCCGGCTACGACACAGAGAGTAAAGAGTTCAACGCAGAGGTGCATCGGAAACACATCATGGGCATGAACGTGGCCGACTACATGTCCTACCTGATGGAGGAGGACGAGGACGCCTACAAGAAACAGTTCTCGCGCTTCATCAAGAACGGAGTCACTCCAGACACGGTAAGATGACGTTTGCTGCGTGATTTTTTTTTTTTTGCAAACACGGCCTGAACAGATTCTGTCAGCTAGTTTCATGTCTGCTTAAATCATGGTAACGCTGAGGCGACACTCTCAGATGCATTTAAGATTTGGTTTCCTGTTTCCAGTACTTGACGTGGTGTTCAACTCAATGATGCACAAAAAGCTTTACCACACTTTTTTTTTTTTTTTTTGCACTATATAAAAATAAAGAAAAGTCAGGTCTATGTTATGTATTATGTAGATGAATATTTCCTCTGCGATTTGATAATCTGGTGATGCTTACATGAACATGATTTAAATATTGCTTGCATGTCAAATTTCCAAACTTGGATCTAATTTGAGTGCATCAAATGCAAACAGGAAACTTGAAATCATAACAGTGATGATCTCACAAAGATCCAGTATTGGATTAGTCTGTTGTTGTTATTATTATTGTCATCATCATGTGCTGCTTTTTTCTTCTTTTTGTTTCCCTGTTCCTCTTTCCGGTGATTAAAACTGGTCATAATCTGATATTTCCTGTTATTTTTCAAGAGAATCGACATCAGCTATTCGGCACACAATGAACAGCTTTGTCACTCATTAAATTCCCGTTTTCAGGTCGAAGAAATGTACAAAAAAGCACACGCCGCCATCAGAGCGAACCCCGTACACGAAAAGAAACCCAAAAAAGACGTCAAGAAGAAGAGGTGAGTTCACAGTCACCATCCTGGAACAATAACTGCACTTATTTTGTGCCAGATCCCGGCCAAAGTAGTTACTGGGCTGTTTCTCTCATGTGCTGAATGTTAATGGAGTTGTTGTTTCTTGTCATCGTCTCTTTCCGGGCAGGTGGAATCGCGCCAAGTTATCTCTGGCACAGAGGAAGGACCGCGTCGCCCAGAAAAAGGCCAGCTTCTTACGAGCGCAAGAGCAAGAAGCAGGGGACGGTTAGGGCCTCTGCAGAGAAAATACAGCTCGCATCGCAGACAAATAAATTTATTTCAAACTCACGCCGTCTCCGTCCTGTGTCACGAGTTACACTCATTGCTAATCATCTGTGATCATGTTTGAACCACACTGGTGTCTGTTAACCAACGGGACTAAAATACTCAACAGGAAACTGCAGTGGTATGCATTTTAATTGTGCAAAATCATGCTGGGTTTTTTTTGTGTGTCATTTTTAAGTAAACATTTTTTAAACAGTTTCTAAACTCCGCAGTAGTCTGATCTGCGTTGTAGTGGCTCAACACATCCAGGTGTAGTAAGTTCGTTTCAGCAACGTGTGAAGTGTCATATGGAAAACCTTTTGCACAGCATGACACGTGAGCACAAGATTTTATATTCTGCACAAACTGTAAACATTCATAAAAAGGACCAGCATGAACTCTATGGCACTGCGATGTGAAAATCCATAAATAATGCCGTACGTTACCACAAATGCTCTTTTCAATGAAAAATACAAACGGCAAACATTCACAAATTAAATACATTAATAGGTTGGTTTTTTTTGGGTGGGTCAGTGATGCAGCAGTGATTTCACAAGACTAACAGTTGGGAGATGCACATCGATTACCCTAACCTTCACATCGGCCACACATGATACGGCCTCAGTCTATCATGCAGATGAGTGACGGTGCACTAGATTCCCAGAGGCATTTTTAAAAATCCAGCACTAAGTAAAGACTTTGAATGTGCCACTAACCCTTTAGATTGCGTTTGGGGGGTGATCTGGTTTTCTTGTAAACGCAACTCCTGAAAAGGACCAAAATCAACAACTTAACTGCTTGTGCAGAAAAAAAACCCAGAATACTTTGTACTACACATGCATTTGACACCAGTCTCCACAGCATACAGGCCTGCTTCCACAAGGCTGGGACCCCGAGAGGAATGTAATTAAATTCTAAATGACTGGCAAATGATTTAAAACCAGTAATTATGTGAAAACAGTTCAAAGATCACATGTCAGTGTTTTGGAGCAAGGGCAACAAAAGACTGGAAAGGCTGTCTCGTGGTTGAAAGGAAAAACGAATGTAACATCTCACTGCCAGTTAGTCATTTACAACTGCTCTGTAACAATATTGTGAGTATAAAAATCTTTTCATTTGAGAACAGCCGAGCTTTTCTGATGTAAGATGGGTGGTGTCGAATTTGTGAAAGTCTTTATAGGCAAATACTTCAATTTAAGAATACACATTTGCCTAATAAGCAAAAGATGCCAGAGGGAAGCGCAAATTCCTTCAAATGTGTGTCAGGAAGGATATCCTGCATTTAAAAAAAAAAACAAAACACCTGTTGAATCAGTTGTGCTACCCCACTGTGGTGAGCCCCTGTGGAAAAAGGGAACAGCATAAAGTAGCTTCTTTAGGGAAAATATTAAAGGTTGGCGATCAGGAGAAATCTGTACTCAACAGCTTACTGAGGTAGCACTGAATCCTTCTGGGTAAAGAGTAGAAGAACCGTACCACTTGTTATCAGTATACTGTTAAAAAAAAATAATAGTAAAATCAGCATTTATACCCATGCCAGTAACCTGCACGTCTGTGAAGGCACCATTAATGCTGAACATTATTTCCAGGTTTTTCCTACAAAGACCTTGCTTATCTGAGATGACGCCAAACTCCATCCTACGTGCGTTTGAACAGCTGGCTATATAGGTCTTGAATCCATGCAGGTTAGTGCTATCTTCCATTTAAAACATCTGGTATATAAAATTACAGCATCTGCGCTGGTTTCGTCAGCTTCCAAACACTTACAGTTCTGTTACAATTAGTAGCTCCACAGTATAACGCTTTGCACATTTGCCTAACGGGTGAAAGATCGCCTGCAGAGACATAAATCCCTGTGGAAGGACATCTGGTGTGTGTGTGTGTGTGTGTGTGTGTGTGTGTGTGTGTGTGTGTGTGTATATATATATATATATATATATATATATATATATATATATATAAAAAATAAAAGGATGTTAAAAGTACACAAAGTGGAAAATGCGTGCTGACACAAAATTCTAAATTAATTACATTTTTACAGCTTAAATCTGTTTTGTCTTTTTTTTCACTGGTGTGTTGTTTTGGACCTATTACCAGGTAAACGTGGGCTTCAAACAATTTGCATATTTTTGCATTCAGCTTGTGTTACATTTTACACAGCGTCCCGACTTTTTGACAGTTGTATGAAATGCGTGCACTGTTGCACTTGGTGACACGTTCTTTCATGATAACGCACATCAGAACTATGGTTTGTTTTTGCTTCCGTGTAGATTCTGTTATGCTTCTGGAAATACTGATCATGCACCAAATGGGTATTAATATGTAAAAACTCTTGCTTAGAGACTACAGCACAGTTTGGGTTTTTAGGTCGGTTTTAGTCCTTTCATCTGGGTTTGTTAAAAGTCCACCCTTATCGTAAACTCCCTCAAGTTCTAGTTTTTAATATCAACATTAACAAAAAATGAGAGAAATTGTGGTATTGGTGTTCAAACTACAGCTAAATCCATTGATTTTACAATCATTATTTTACCAGCGTCGTGCGCACTCATCAGCATGATTTTTGTGGCAGAAACAGCAATTCAGTCTCTCGGCTTTTGAGACTTTCAGTAAAAACTACATGTTTTTTTTTTTTCCAGCAGTGCTATCATGACATTCCACTGTGGTGAACAATACAATACACAATGTGTGTTCCTATGAGCGTGACTGACGGTAACATGCAGTCATTTAATCATTCAAAATAATTTTTTTCCGGCCTCCAGCTTCGTCCATACGTGTGACCGTTCCTAAGTGTTAGTTAAAAATGACTCAAGTTTGCTACTCTTACATCACAGCCTATTTTATACCCATTTCCTCCTTCAGAGGGACTTCCCCTCCTCGTCATGAGTCCTTGGTGTGTGAGATCTGTTTCCACAGCAGGGCTTTCAGGTTGTTGAGGATAAGCGAGTGCTCCATGTTCATCTGTCCAGCATTACCTTTGAGAGCCATGCAGGCGTACAGCTGCCTCTCGAGCTCCTCTCTCATCACTGACGGCGCACCCCGCAGGAGGTAGTCCTTCAGTGCGCCGCAAGCCTTTGCCAAGTTTGGCCTGACTGGCTCCTCCCTGCACCGCCTCTCTGACAAATCGCAGGACGTCTGGCAGTCTGCCCCATAAACGCAGTCGGCATCCGTCTCGCACTTCAACGCTCGCATGGTGCGCCTGAACTCGTCCTCGGGAACCACTGCTTGGGTGTTAGTCAGACGGAGCTCATGGCGGTCAGTGTAACCGAAGTGCGCCGCAGCGAGGTCGCAGATCAGAAAGCTCCCGTAGGTGCCGTGAAAGACGTCCTCCACGAGCTCCAGCAGGCCCATGGAGATTTTAGCTTTTCGAGGCCAGGAGGGGGTGAACCACTGGTCCATGGAGCGCTGCAAACCACTAGGAACCCATGAAACAAGAGGCCAGGGCAGAGATAAACCGTACAGCGGTCCATAGGGAACACGCTCCGTCATGTACAGATCCCCGCAGTAGCCGATGAGACGAGGAGTGTGTCCTCTGTCCTGGAGCAGCAGACCCAGCAGCACCTCAAAGAACAGAGCACAAAACTGCCTTAACACCAAGCTTCGGAAAACTGTTCTTCAGTGTTAATTATATTATTATGAGCTCATGATACCTCATCCATTTGCAGGAGGGCCCATGTAGAGCGGGCTTCTGGCAGCGACACCCGTCCATCTCTGTTGCCATCGGCAACAGAGAGGATTTGGCTGACGAGGCTAGCAAGGTTCGCCTGCTCTCCAAGCTTGGACTGGTGGATAGAGAACGAGAGGAGCTGTTTCAGGCTTTAGCCCATCACAGATTTGGTTCCATCTCAACTTTTATGACTTGACCTCTTTTACCTTGAGGTGATTAAAGACCATCTCTTTAAACTTCTCCACTGAGGTGCCTCTCGTAGGCTTGTCAAACACCGGGGTTTCCCTCCGTGGCTCCGGTTCCTCACCCAGCTCATAGTGCACAACCTCCCCCAGCTTACAGTGGATGATCCCATCGTGGTCTCCCCAGCTTCCTGTGTATACCTAATGAAAAGCAGAATGGGATAATTGACCGATCACTCACCTTTACCCTTTGCTAACGAGAACTCACACAAGAAGTTTTTCATGTAACTCTCAGAAAAAAAGATATTATTTAATATTCTACAGAGCTAATAAATCTAAAAATAGCTACAACTGCAAATTGTTTAAATGTTTCTACGTAGAAAAAAAAAATGGCTGTAGAGAAATATTCCGCAAAAGAAAAAAAACCCTGCAAGAAAAATAGTTACTAGATGAGCAGCTAACAGAGGCTAATAGAAGCTGACGGAGGCTAACAGTGGCAATGACATCAGTGCTTACTGACAAAAAAGTCCAGGATATCCTCAACAGCTCACCTCAGTATCACTGTTATCGGTCAAAAGTGAGCACCACTGACTAATCGACTGTATCGGACTCTTTTCACAATGTTTTATAGCCTCCTCCAAAGTAAATACATGTGGACAGGTAGCCTATTGACTGCTTGCTGTAGTAAACGGGGCTGACAGCCTACACTCACTACAGATGAACATCCTGAGTTTTTGAGGTGACATGGGGGGTAAAAACTTAAAAATACTGCAAATATTTAATTGTCACGTATCAGTTTTTTATTAATAATTCATTGCTATGTGTTGGTATTATTAAAATATCTTAAAATACAGTGTGTACAAAAACGTTTATATACAGAAACAGTGGAAGAAACATGCCGACCCACAGCGGCGGTTATGGAGTAGCGTCTAAATTTGATGTTTTTATTTGTCTTGGCTGACAAAAACCTGTTTGTCCTACAGAGACCACAGTAGCTGGGATTATTCCCTTGAACTGGGTGTGGTAAGAAAACGCAAGTCATCTACTGACATCTACCAGTGAGATTTTACACACAGTAATCCTAATAGAAAGTACAGTGGTCTCCTACCTGGTTGTTTGGCAGTGTTGACAGACACCTGCCCATGTACAGCGTTTCCTTGTCGCACAGACTGCTGCAGGCAGACCCATCGATGATCCCCCTCCTGTATTTATCACACTTTAACATAAAAGAGGAACACAATTATTTTCCTAACGCAGGCGATATTTTCTTAATAGCCACAAAGATTTCTGAGACGAGTTCTTGCAATTTTCAAACCATGGTCTCTTCTAACCTACTGCAGTCACTCACAATGGCATTCTTGCACTCGTGTCCTCTGCACAGCTCTGTGTAGGCGGAGTATTGCACATAGAACACCCAGCTCCCCACCAGCACAGTCAGCCATGTCAGGAACAGGTAGTTCACCCGCACAAAGGAGATCCGAGCCTGTGAGGGGAGAGTTGAAACAAAACTGCGCTGATGGATCCAGATCTTGAAACTCTACAGTACCTAGGTCCTGGCAATTCATGTTGTTATAAACCTGCAATTCTTCGTATTGGGATTGTCTGGATTAACATGTTAGACAACCATGGTTTTGATCTAATCAAACACCTTTGATCACATAAAAGGTGATTATAGTGGGAGTTGGGGGGTGTCCAGTAACAAGGTACTGGTTGTGTGGTTTATCACTATGTGCAACAATAGCTCATTAAGCCAGAAAGTATTTTTTACAGTTGGAAGTCCCATTCTTCCAGTGTGACATACCATTTTAGTTGTGGCTGGTAAAAGCTTACTGCTTGAGTCACAGGATGCACACATCACATGTCTTACAATGCCCCTGTGAGCAGACGTCCTGTTATTTCTGTGACACGGTGAAAGTTAATGCAATTATCTGCCATGGTGATAAAAATCAGGGAGACTGAAACTTCTGAAGAAAACACTACAAAAAATAAATAAATACATAAAAATCTACAAACATCTTATTTTAAAACAACCTGATATTAGAAAAGTCAGTAACTGACTGTTTGTGTCATTTTCCTTCACCTGTTAATGAACATTTACAGTGAAAAATAAATTTTAAATCAGAAGAGCTAGAGGAGGAGGCTGGGGAGAAGGAAGTCCGGGTGTCTTTGCTTAGACTGTTGCTTCCGTGACCTGGATCTAGATAAGAGGCCAAAAAGTCACAGATGGAAGTAAGGGTCGGGGGGAAAAAAATAAAAATTGATACAGCACAGTATCATGATGTTTGCGTGCCGGTATTGTATCGATACATGGACACTAAATATCAATATTTTATTAAGTAAATTAAAATACTCAGGCAGTACTTCAAAGAAGAAGGGTCATCTCATGCACAAGCATCCTGAGATTAGCCAAACAAACTTACATTAAATCAGCTCAAGTGAAAAACTGTCCAACACTGGACACACTTAGCTTCACAAAGCTACCTCCTAATTCAGAGTTAACTAATGGCTCAGTCAAGGACTAAAAATAGAACAACTTCCTTAGATTCATAAAAAAAAAAATTTTTTTTCAGTCTGTGACCGATTGCAACTTGTGGTGATGATATGGTTGTGGGTGTTGCACACTCACAACCACTTTTGATTGCAAAGCGATTGCACAGGTTGCCTGATAGGCAGCAAGCTTTCTGCAAACAGTTGCAGCCCGACTTGGACTGACTGCAATCACTCTCAAAGAGGTTGCTGAAGGTCTGCAAGATATTGCTGTCTGATTTATAAATGCAGACAGATTGGCAACACGTTGCAATCAGTCTGAATGAGTCTTTGTCAGTGAGCAGAACTCAAGAGGACTCGACTCAGCTGGCTGCCTGTGAGCTGGTTATATTCCTATAGGTTGCTGAGCACAAATGTAATGGGTATTTCTTTTAAAAATGAATTTGTGTCTATGTAGACATCAACAGATATGTGATTTTAAAGGATTTATCACAGTTAATTGATGTATTATCAGTAAAATATTGCACGTAATTGCCAACTTGGCCCCTTTCAATCATAGACCGACCATCTCACAGTAGTTATGGCAGGTTTTAGTGAGTGTTGGTATGCTTGCCAATCTCATTTTGAATCTCAAAAATAACTGACATGAGACAACTTTATCTTATTGTGATAAAACAGACACTGACAAAGTTTAACTTTGAGGACATAGTTTGCAGTTGAAAAAAATGAGATAAATATAATAATACTAATACTAATACTAATAATAATATTGTATTGCGTGAAGCATGGTGATGATATTGTATCATGGGGTGTCTGGTGATTCTCACCTCTAATGGAAAATAAAACTGAACTGAAATTAACCAAATCAGAAAAGAAAGTGCATTTTCTTTGGAACAAAACAGCTGCAGTTGTTGAAAACAGGAAGAAAGATCAGGTTAAATGCCAAAGTAGTCATTCAGGTCAGCTGTACATACAGAAGGTAACGATTTGTTTCGTTACCAACCTATAGCAGTGTTACATTTGCATTTCTGCGAGGCTGCACTTACGAAGAGTCGTGCTTTGAGTTAAAGTGTAACTTTAGCATGCAACAATAAAAACGATAACATGGCAATGATTAGCAGCTATAACTTTTACCTTGTTTGAAATCCTAGTTTAGTATGACAATATGCAAACATTTGCTAAGACAAAACACAAGATACAGCTGAGGCTTATGGAACCTCATTACAGCAGGTAAATACTGATTTGGTGGTGCTGAAGTCAGAGGATCGCAAAAGTCACCGGGAAGGGGAAAGTGAAGGTTTTGTGTCAATAATTTGTTACTTTGCTCTTTGGTCAGTGGGGCCAAAGGTTGCTAAGCCAACTATCATGGCAATCCACACAACACAGTTACACATTTCAGTCTCTCTTCTACGGCAGAAAAGTCTGCAGCCTTATCAAGGAGCCTCGAGCTAGAATTGCTAAAACTTTACGATTAGAAGTTACAGGGCACTTCTGTGAGGTCTTAATGTTGCTCTGGAGCAACAGCTAAAGTCAGTTAATGAAATGATCCTCTCAGCAGCACACAGACTAAGAGAATAATTAAATAAAAGCAAGCAAAAAGATAAAGCAAAGAAGACTGTTGGAAGGCAGTGTGGAACAGTGAAAAGAATTTAGGTCAGACTGCCTCTGTCGGCCACACTGCTCGACTTTTACCCAAACAAAACTGTAGTTAGTTTTTCCTCCGAGGACTGGAACTGCACTTGGGAGGATAAAGTAATTTTGCTTCTCTCTTTGATTGCATGGCAGGAACTGGTTATGCTGTGTGTGTGTTTTGGCAGCCTGGCGTGCCTCTCATTCAGCTTCAGCACTGTTTCCAAATCCCGGCAAAATACCCTGGCAGTGTGGCAGGCACCAAGTCGAAAGCCTTTTTATCTTTCATGTGCTGTGATTACTGTAGTGTGTAAACAGAGCAGAAGAACTCTCTGTTATGGGTTTATACACTCTGTGGGAGACATTAAAGCGTCTGAGCCGCACTGACACACACACAGAGGGTCAAATTACTCGTAATTTGTATTCTTTAGAGATTTGAGGCATCTCACAAAATACTTTTACAACAAGGTGAGGATATGGGAAAATAACAAATTACCTGCCTCTCATTCAGTTCGGTGCATTTCATCAGTCTGTTATTGACAACAGCAGGAGTTTATTTGAGCTTTAGCAGCTGCTTTTTAATAGAGCAGGACAGATGTCTCCTCTGCAGGACTGCTTTGCTTTTAAACACTGAGTGGCCTGAAGAGATGACTAAATAGACAGTTGGCCTCCAGGAAAGAGATGGATATAAGGATAAAGAGTGAACATTGCTATAACATCTGAATGTCTTCGTGTGTGTAAAGCCTCTCTGCAAAGGGAATTAACATTTCCTATGTGCACACATGAAAATTAAATGTTGGATACAGCCCAGCCCTCCATGGTCATGACAAGCAAGTGACTTTGAGTCATGTGTGCCTGTGAACTGTCTGTGGGGTGTGTGAAAGCTGAGCAGGACAGAGCTTAATCCTTCATTAAACCCTGCGGTGTCTCAGTGTCTCCTCTTCAATGAAACCTGATATATACTAAATGTCTTAACTAGGAAAACAATGGATAAACCTAACTGATGCCACGTATGAGGGGTTAAAAGAGTCAAAAAGATGTTTATTACTATATTACTAACCACAGAGACAGGGACAGAGGCTCCACAGATGTTTTGCAGTTGTATAGCAACCTCAAGGTATAAATCAATAAAATAAACAAAACAAGATAAGTCAAATAAAATGACTAAATGGTGAGAGCTGAATGACCTATGCACAACTGAGCTAAGTGACAAAGCACAAAATCCATAGTGCAAGCTTTAGGGTCACCGTCTGTCAACAGATGGTTTCAGTTACCCAGACAAAAGACCTGTAGTATGCCCCATATCATGTAGAGGGATTTGCGGTGATGGCCACTGTCATTTCATCCCACCTGAAATCCACAGAGCGTCTCAGGACGGAGCTGGCTGTCCTTGTCAGTTTTTGCCTCTAATCCCGCATGACGCACCGAGGTGGCTAATAATCCCTGAAGACACGTCTTCACAGGCTCAATGAAGCCTTACTAAACTGGTTTTTAAACGTAGCAGGCTTTGACATCTGAGCTACTTGATTTCTGACTGCACGGTTCGGTCCAGCAGACATATATATATGTCGGCTCTGCAGTAAACTGTGATGACTTTGCTGAAACCTGCCCTGTAAGCTTGCTACCTGGAAGACAATAAGGAACACATTTTGCCGTGGTGGCACTATGAGCTGACAGGTTTCCTAGAAAGTTCTTAGAGAGGCTTTTTCTCAAAATTGGTGAGCCTGTTTGCATTTTGTAGGTGAACTGACCTTTTGTTTGAGAACATGGGGAGAAACTGATTTGAGTAGACCACAAACAGGATGCATTTGCCTAATTATTGTGCAAAATGTGCACACTGCATGCACAATATACAATGAAAACACATGCAAAATCATTTTTTCCTTCTAGGATAGAAATCCTTTCAGGCCTTAAAAAAAGCCAGGTACAGGATGACATGTTGCTTAGTAGCAACTGCTCTCACTTAATTAACCCACGGGGCTACAGGAGACACTGGCTTACTGTAATTGGTTACTGGTTACACCCAGATGAAATGAGCTGAGCTTGCCAACATGTTTCACACTTTGAGCTCAGCATGTTTCAGCTTTCAGAGGACTGCATTAAACTGACTGTTGTGTATGTTGTAATGCAACAGCATGTTTACCCTTTTTAAGAGCAAATGCAGCCCTGTACTCTCTTCCTCTTGCATAAGCTCCTTACTGTATTGGGAGAAGTTGCTGGCAGCTGCTCCTCAAATCAGAAGATTCAACCCTTATTACCCAGCCCAAAGGAATTACTGCTCCCCTGGCACTGCTGAAGGCAAGGAAAAGACCGAGCGGAAGCCCTGGCATCTTTACAATCAAAAACAAAGCAGAGCCAGAGAAACGATCCTATTGTTTCAAGAGCAGGCTCGCATTCATCAGGTATTTTGCATTTTGCATTCATCAGGTATTTTGATGTAGCCCACACCGAACAGCCAGAGGAGGTACCCGTTTACTGCCAGCTGTCACTTTGAATGTGGCACCACGGCGAGCTCATTCAACCCCACAGCATCAGCTCATTTTTTAAAACTGCAATCCGCTTCACACAACAGTTCCTGGGTAGCAATCTTACCTGAAAGTAGAAAGACTTTTTCACCCAGGCCCGTGGAAACAGACCCTTCGCCATCACAAAAATAGATCATCTCAATACGTGGACCTGGCTGTGGGGGATCATCCAAAAACCCATGGGAGAAAGCGTGTTCAGCATCAAACGACGGGCACGGGGGAAATTATTGCAGGTTATCCGATTTTAAGCTCAGATTGTCGGTTTGTGTTGACGGCGTGAGTCGCTCTGACGGCACACTTTGCCTGCGCCTGTGCTCTCTTTGCAGCAGCTGCTGAATTCCAACCAAAGCAACATAGTTGAAGCTAGGGGGGGAAAAAAACGCAGGTTCAGAGCGCAGGCGCAAACTCTACCAGTAAGATGTCTTTTTTTTAAGTTAACATGTGATCAACTAATTTGACCAAAACTGCTGTCCAAGGCCACTCACCGATGCCAGACACCCTGAGCAGACAACGGTGAGTCAATATTGCATGTTTGCGAAACTCCGGAGATACAAGCGGGTCAAGCCAGCAGGAAGGGGGAAGATAAACATCCGCTTCCTCCTTCAAAATAAAGGTTTTATTGCGGAGACGCTACACACAACTTCCGGTCAGGAGGTCTAATTAAAATTACCTGTTAGCGTCATGTTATGTTGTAGCGCCATGAAGTGGCCATACCTTGCACAAGCTTATCAAACATCGCGTCGTTAAACTTCTGATGTTTCTGAGTAAACATATTTTAATGTCTCTCTTGTGTGGACACTTACGCATAACACCTCCAGAAAAACTAAGACCAAAATAATTAAAAAAATAAAAATATGCTTCTTTAAGGGGCGGATATGTTTTGCTAACAAAATGCCCTGCCTACAATTTCAAATGTTTGAAAAAAAAAAGGTGAGCGTCGCGGTAGCGACAGCCAGCAGCAGTTGTTTAAGCTCTTCCCATAATGCACTCCCCGATCATCAGCGGGAAACCAAAATGGCGAACGTGCTGGGGGAAAATGAACCGTTTGTTATTTTCTGAGGAAGCCACAAACCCCGCATGTTTTCCAGACACGCTTTGGAAGTGAATTCAGTTGCACGAGGAGCGGGATAAGAGCGGCTCTTCTGTCCGGTTATTTTTGTCGTACGAGTCGTTTGTAGAAGCGGAGGTGACCGAATGAGGTATTGTTGTCATGTTTTCCTCCCGTTAGGGGGGGTGTGGGTCCGACGGTCAGCGACCTGGCTGGGGTTACGGCTTTGCATGTGGATTATTCCCGCTGCTGAGCGCGCTCAGCTGCCAGCTATTTAATATACAAGACATTATATCAGCGTGCAGCGTCATCCCAAGATGTCTTTTTTACCTTGCTAAGTGGCTGGCATTGAACGTGTCCACTCATTATCCGAACAAAGGAAAGCCTGCACTGGAGGACACCGTTTAAAGGCGAAGGAAAAAAATATTCAATAGTTTCTTAATATCTGAAATTCATATTTTTAGCTTCTATTGCAGATATTATTAAATGTTTTATTGGTATGCTTAAAGTATCAGCTGTCACTGAGACTTGTAGTTGTATGGAAGTGTTGAGTAGTTGGTGCAGTGATAGTGGTCTTTATTTTTGAAAGGTTTGTTCGGTTTTTTTTACAGAATTCTTCCATTGCCCTGAACACACACAGTACTGACTGCGTGGTTAATTACCAATTAGTACTAATTATGAGTATAATCACCTGTTGTTCAAACCCAGTGGAGAGGAAATGCCATGTTTCACTCTTTCTCTTGTAAGCCCTTCTGCAAGCACACAATGCATCTTTGTGTTTGAGGACTACACATACAGGACTGTTACTCTGCTGGTTATCAGTTTAAAAAAAAAAATCACCAATAACCTACATTAAATTGTACTAGTATTCTCTTGAGGAAACAGAATACACCACATATAAATGATTACAATCTGTTTACAGTAAGCAGAAAAAAAAAATCTCCTAAATAAACTTTGCACCAATTCCATATCCGCTTACTCCATAGTCTAATTTCATTTCTGGCTCTGTTCTCTTGCCTTGCCCTGTTTTTCAGAGACTCGGGGGTTGTGGATCACCTGTCTGTGCATCACAGAACTCATCCCCCGCAGCGGCAGCAGGCTGTGTCCTTGTCCCCCACAAGCCTTTCTGCCAGGGGAGAGTATGGAGAAGACAGCATGTCTGACAGGTTTTCAGAGGGACAGGACGTCCTGGCCCGGTGGTCAGACGGCCTTTTCTACTTGGGGACAATTGCAAAGGTTAGTGTGAAGATGATGCATGCAGGTAAACGGACTGTGTGGAGAGCGTTGGCAGAAAAACTCTTGAAATCATCATAGGTCATCTGCAGCAAAATCTGCTCCTGTGGCATTTGGAAACAAGTAAATCTGTTTTTTTGTTTTTCAGATAGATCGGGACAAGCACCGATGTTTTGTGGTTTTTGAGGATCGGTCAAAGTCTTGGGTTCTTTGGAAGGATATTCAAACAGGTGAATGTTGACTTCGAGGTGCACAAGAATGGCTTTATTGATCCCAAAGGGAAATTTAAAATATGTGATATATTTTGGGGTGGGGGTGGGTCAATTGGCCACAACTTGTGCTGTGCAAACCTGCCTGCCTCTTCCAGGACTTACTTATCTCTTGCTCTTGTCACTGACAGTTAACTGTTAAGTGTATCACTACAGTCACAGTGCATTGCTATCATGCAGACAAGCTGCTATCGCTCCACTTAAGCCCCTTTAGTTATTATGGCATTATAGAAAAGCTTATATTCCTTATTTTTATTCTTAAATGTAATGGATAGTGAATAAAACATTAATGAAAGACACCAAGAAGCTATGATCAGACGCATCTGTCACATTTGACTGTAAACGATTTGTGGGAAGTATCTGTTTAACATTTTTCTTGGCATGGTGACATTTGTGAGAATTTTTTTTTTTTTTTTTTTTATCCTCTTTTG